>VDFB02271358.1:105601269-105834774 GCA_007258455.2 Sequoia sempervirens
AAGTTTTCCCATTGTTGTAGTTAGATTGAGAACCAAAAGATTTCCCTATTGAAGTATTTTTAAGTTTGGTGGGGGATCTTTCAACAACCATATTAGGAACCCTAAAAAGGATATTATCCTTATCTATAACTAGCTCTATCAAATAATTAAAAAAGGGTTTGAGACTATACTTATCTTTAAGAACTTATACCCTTGATTTTTATCCTTCCTATAGTTATGAAACTTATCACAAGATTCTCTAAGCCTTAGAAGATGGGGGGCTAAGTGTATATCTTCTATTTTCCTTTTGCAATAATCCTTTGTTCCTTAGAGGACCACCTTTTGAAAGAAGAGAAAATTTGAATGTGGATCCCCATCACTATCGCAGGCAAGCTTAAACAACACACTCTAAATTGTGATTTATTTAAATGACCAATCTGAAATCACACTAGCTTCTCCAAAAAACCCACCTTTTAGATTAACTTCAGATAAACCATCTAAACACGCTAAACTCTATCAATATTTACAAAATCTCTCCCCTCAGAGATTTTTCGATACCAGTGTTATCAGACAAGTGTCCTTGCTGCTCTTCTGCACATAGTATTTCTGATTGTTGTTATTCCAAGGCAAAGTCAGTGGTATCGACAGATTATCCTGCCATTGGATCTTTCTGCAAGGATACGAGTCTAAGATTGCTCCTTGTCTGTAATTAAAGTGTTCTGGGCCCATCTAAAATTTTATTAAGGGCGTGAACTTTCTTTATAATTCATTCACAGTCTACTTGTTTCGTTTGCTTACCGTTTGTCAAGTCAATAAATGGATCAATTCGATTCTCCTCCTTTGGACAAAGAGTGTCCCTCTCACGTTCAATCTAATGAGAGACGTTCCCTAGACGTTCCGTATTTACTTCGTAATTTGAACGGCAATTTTCTTTCCATTCTCAGCACTGCATATATTTTTGACAAAGAGTGAACCTGTCACGTTCATATTATTATGGAAGGAATAATTTTCAATCTAACGAATGGTGTTTTCTATTTAATTCTTAATTTGAATCACAATTACTTTTATAATTTTGTTGATTGATGTAGATTTTATTTAATTCTTGTGTAAATGTCAAGATTTTGTCTCTTTTTCTTATAATTTGTGGACTTCATTGATTTTATATTTCAAAGGGCAAGAAATTCAACATAGAAAAATAAATAGTAATTATTCTTTTTGTCAAGGAATGTAGACTTCCTTTAATTTATATAGCACTCATCACATCATTTCTATATTGGAGAACACATCATTTCTATATTGGAGAAATAAATCAACATTGTTATATTCTTTGATTAGCAGGAGATATATGTTTGGACAAATGTGTCCCTGTAGCATTCATAATATCATGTGGAAAGAAGAATCTTCAATTTATTGTGAAGTTTCACTCATTTCCCTAATCTTTATCTATCCCTATACATACATATTCCCACACCCTTAGCCTCTACCTTATCCTTTTATGTACATACTTAGATGCATTCATGTTTATATTTAATACACTCAAAAGATTAACAAATCTACATACATGCTTCTAGAGTACTTAACTATTGTCTCAATGGTCTTTTACACATATTTATAGGGTTTGACGTAAAAGAACATGCCTCTATGCAACACATTGAACCCCCTTCCAAGGTATTTTTTAAATACTAGGAATCTTTAGATTAGTCAAAAGGTAAAAAAAAATTAAGCAAACCAAATGAGAAAAATAGTCGAGGCACAAAATGCACAAAGGTTGAATCTAAACTTAGAGTCCACAAATCCACAATTATAGACTAACACTACAAACTTGATCTCAAATGGAGCAAAAATTTAGTGTTATTTCTAAATCTTTTGTTAATAACATTTCTTATAAAATTAACAATACAACTATTTTCTAAATTATCTTCAGCTCTACACAACGAAACTTCCTATTTTAAGAGCAAGAAAAGCATTTTTTTTAAATTTCCCTTAAGAATGGATAATATTGAATTATTATTTTTTAACTAAAAAAAAGTTGAGCCCTCTAGTCTTATGCATCCTAGTAACACAATTTTTTTAATAAAAATATGACTATTGAATCTATATACACAAACTTCATATCAATTTAAAAAACTATTAAATCGATTTCATTATTCACTAAAATCAAATTTAAAATTTATAGATTTTATTCATTATGTTTATGTGTTAGATAATTAAAAAAGAGACTATTGTCAGTAGGCTCTTGGTCTAGTGGTGATGTTGAATGGTTCTGAATGAGCTCACTAGGGATCAAATCTCGTTGAGGACAATACCTTGGTACCATAAGGGATGAGGTCCAGGTCATAGCTTAGATGACTTTGAAAGAACGAATACCCTTAATCCTTGACTCTCAACTAAAGCACAAAGCTTGTGCTCCAATATCAAATAACTAACAATTCTATTGAATGAGGTCAAGGTCGTACCTTAGATGACTTTGAAAGAGCGAATACCCTTAATCCTTGACTCTCAACTAAAACACAAAGCTTGTGCTCCTATATCGAATAACTAAACGATTCTATAGATTTGATATAAAACCCTCCAACAACAAAAAAAATTATTCATAAATTTATTTTCTCACTCCCTACAATTCAAAGCAATAAATAAAAGAATTGAAATATCCTAAAAAAAAAAAATGGTGACCATGAAAGAATTGAAATATCCTTAAGAAAAGGTGACCATGACATTAAGACATACAGCAACCAGAGATATACTCATCCATTGTTGACTGGAATGTCATGTTTATCCTTAAGAAAAGGTGACCATGCCATTAAGACATACAGTAACCAGACATATACTAATCCATTGTTGAGTGGAATATCTAAATTTCGTGTGGGAAACGGAATGGTGATTAAGGTGTTATATATACTCTCCTACCCCTCTTGTTATGATGCACCATTTCCCTCTCTTCTCTCCCGTTCTATCCTCCTCTAGGTATTCTTTCCTAGTCCATTCTTCATTTATTTTTCTTCTTCTCTTTAGTTACTTTAATAACTGTCTGATTATTTTTCAATCAAATATGTTGTTTTTCCTTCTTCTCTTTGTTATTACTTTAATAACTGTCTGATTATTTTTCAATCCAATATGGTGCTTTTTCTTCTTCTCTTCAGTTACTTTAATAACTGTCTGATTATTTTTCAATCAAATATGTTGCAGATGAGATAAATCAGTTGTTAAAATGGACAGATTCTCTGTTGTGCTATGCTTGTTCATGGTGATGACATGCTGTTTTCTTCCTGCCACCTCGTATGTTTCATGCTTACCACATGAAAGAAAGGCTCTTTTGGCTTTCAAGAATGAGTACTCTTTGAATTTAGTTGGAGCCAAGCATAATTATTATTATGAGGAGTCAGTTGAAACCCAGAATGAGTATTATAATTTTCTGGATTCAATTTCAGACAAGAAATTCGAATCATGGGCTGGGTTTAACTGCTGCAATTGGCGTGGTGTTGAATGCAGCCAATATTCCTCCCATGTCATCCAACTCCGCTTCTAAAATAATTACTTTTATCCCAAAGCACTTGTGCCAGTTTTATTCCAATTAAAGTATATGGAGTATTTGGACTTAAAGTCCAATCAATTCTCTGGTATTTTGCCCAAAGCTACTTTTAATCTGTATTATTTACTGTTTGTAAATTTCAGTATTTTTAGTTGGTACGAGTTTTCCACAATCTATGAAGTTACAAAATTGAGTTTTTGGATTCAACTGTGTATATTTTTTAGTTGACGTTCGGATCACACTTAGTGATCCATCATGAGGAAGATGAAGAAAAAAACATACACAATTGAATCCAAAAGCTCAATATAGTATTTTTTAGTGTTTAAACTTTAAATAGTTAATAATATTTTTTTTATTTTCTAAAAATAATAAATAATTATTTTATTTTGTTAGTAATTATATTTAAATTGTAATTAATAGTTCAATATTTAAAAATAATTTGTATTTAATGTGCAGAGCTTTTCATCCTTCAAAAACTAAGACATCTTGATCTTAGTCATAATAATTTTGAAGGTGAGATTCTTGTGGACATTGGCTCTCTATACAACTTGACTCACCTCAACTTGGCCTCCAATGGCTTCCGAGGTAGAATTCCATGGCAGCTTGGAAATCTCTCTCATCTACAATTTTTAGATGTTTCTAGAATCTACAAAAGGGAGACAAAGCTTGGAACAATGTACTATGTATCTATCAAACATTTGTACAGTTCTAGTTTAAGGTGGATATAGAAGTTGCAGAAGTTAAAATATTTGTCTCTTGGAGGTGTAGCGTTGAATGCGACAAGTCAGGAATTGGAAGTAGCCCTTTCTCATCTCCATAATCTCCACCACCTTGACCTTTTTTGTTTCTCCCTATCAGGTCACATCCCCAAAGCTATCAAAAACCTCACCTCCCTCTCCCATCTTATTTTAGATTGGAACAACCTTAGCTCCAAAGTGCCTTCATGGTTAGGAAATATGCCTCATTTGCAAGAGGTTATATTATCTTCAAACCCATTATTAGGTGGCAATATAGGTAATATATTATGCGGCAAATGGCAACAACTAACCAAGTTTGACCTCACATTCTAATGTAATAGGGAGTATTCCACCTTGTATTGGAAATATTTCCTCCCTAACCTATCTTAATTTGAGAGGCATACTAAAGATGGGAGGCCCTATTCCTTCTTTCCTTGGCAACACCTCTACTCTTCAATGGTTGGATCTTAGTGAAAACTAATTGAGTGGAGAGATTCTGCCCTCACTTGGTCAACTTTCATCTTTGACTCATCTTTATCTTTCATATAATAAACTAAGCTCCCAAATGCCTTCTTGGTTGGGTAACATTTCATCTTTGCAAGCAATTGATCTCTCTTCCAACAACCTACAAGGCCAATTTTCTCTTGACACCTTCCAAAGTACTAGTAACCTTTTTGACCTCAACCTCTGTAATAATAAATTGACTATCCAGGTTGACCCAAAATGGATACCTCCATTTTCCTTATCCAAGTTGATATTGTCTTCATGCAATATTAAGATATCTTGCCTCCATTCCTTTCAACACAATATAACTTATATTGGTTGGATCTCTCCCAAACTAATCTCTTTGGAAACATCCCATCTTGGCTAGGAGATTTACCCAATCTAAAAGTACTAAATCTATCTGACAATAACTTGCAAGGTCAACTACCACTCACCTTGAACATAAGTTTGTTTAGATGTTTAGACTTACATAATAATATGTTGAATGGCTTCCTTCCAATTCCTTTAATAGCTTCTCCAAGTTTAGATTTTTTGGATCTATCACAGAATGGATTTGCAGGTGTTATCCCATTGCAAATTGGAGAATTTATACTTCGTATTGGGTTCTTTTCATTTTCAGCAAATAATCTAAGTGGTGGAATTCCTTCTTCCATTGGTCTTCTACAATATTTACAGGTGTTGGATCTCTCGAAGAATAAATTATTTGGGAAAATACCATCAAGCCTAACTAATTGCTCTTCTTTGAAAAGATTGAACTTGGGAAATAATAATTTTATAGGAGAGATTCCAACTCATAGAGGGATGTTGAGGAACCTTCAAGTGCTACGAGTCAATAAAAATATGCTTACAGGAAACTTGTAATCAAATCTTCTAAATTGCTCTAGCTTGCAAATTTTAGATGTGGGTGATAATTTAATAGTGGGAAATATACCCCTTTGGCTATCACACTTCTCTGAGTTGATCATACTTATTTTGAGGCTGAATAAAATCCAAGGGCACATTCCATATCAGTTAGGCAATCTCCCCAAATTGCACGTGCTAGATATTTCACACAATAATTTGACTGGTCCCATCCCAACTCACTTGGCAAATTTGATAGCTATAATGGATCCACATCCACATCCACAAGTAAAAATTACAAAGGATGATGACTTTACTCAATATTACAAAGAAAAGATGCAAGTGATCAACAAAGGATTATAGTTGGTGTATTATGATTCTATTTTGTTACTTATAACTTGCATTGATCTATCTATAAATAAGCTATCAGGTGGCATTCCTCCAAAAATTGGAAGCCTTAAAGGTCTCCACGCTTTAAACTTATCAAGGAATAGTCTTACAGGAAACATTCCTATCAGTTTTGGAATGTTAGATCAGTTGGAGTCATTGGATCTTTCAAATAACAAATTACATGGAAAGATTCCAAATGAAATGCTAAAATTTTCTAGTATGTGTACTTTTATTGTATATAACAATATGCTTTGTGGAAAAATTCCAACAAGGAGAAAATTTGCAACATTTAGTCCTACTGATTTCTATGGGAACCCTAGCCTTTGTGGATTTCCACTTGATAATAAAACATGTAAATGTGGGGAGAACTCAAAATCTAGCATGATTCATCTTCCAATGGAAGAGATTTATGAGGGAGGAGAAATTCCATGGCATTGGTATATAGAGTGGATGGCAAGTTTTGCTACTGGATTTTGGGGAGTATTTTTAATCTTGATTCTCAAAAGTTATTGGAGAAAAAGATACATTAAGGTCTTAGATGAAGTTTCCATTAGTTTTGTAGATAGACTAAGAGGTATTATGTAGATGCTTTGTAATAAATAAAAAGGACTGACAATGTCAACCATTTGGTTTGATAATCCTTCTTTTTTCTTTAATTAGTTTACCCAAAATAGAAAGTAAGCTTCAATGCACCTAATCTCTAAGTATATTAAGTCCTATAAATATGGGCTTCTCAAGATCATTTTGCATTGAGTAGTCTTGAGTGTTCTTTAGATGGTGTACAAATAATCATATGCTCCTCTTGTGCACCTAGTTTGATTTTGAGAAGTAAAAAATTGCTTTACAGATTGTAAGGAAAAGATTTGTATTATTTTTTATAAGTAATATTAAGAAGTTTTAGCCATTTGGCCATCAACCTCTATCGTTATTTACTCACTTCTATCTAGTTGTGTGACCTTTACATATTTTTGATATCATAACTTGATTACCCTTTAATCTACTAGGCAATACTTGATTTTTTTCTAGAATAAGAAAGTTAGTCCTCCATGTTCTTGACTTCATAGTTGCTAAGATTTTTTACTCTACATGAAGAATCTCCACGAAAAGAGATTTGGTTGATATTATTATCTCTTTACATTATTGTTTTGATTATTTTCTATTGAATATTAGGCTACCTTCTTCCTTTAATTCCCTTATAAGACATCCATCTAGGTCTTAAATACAACTCTATAGTCTAAAATGGTAGAATTTTAGAAAATAACATTTACCCAAAGATGAATCAATATGGTAAATCAAGCATCTCTTGAAGGTTATTATTAGGTCCCTCCTATTAAATTGACAGAGAAAAGCCTACTATTGAAATTACAAAAGAACCTATTACATGTGCAATTACTACATAAAAATAGCCTACTTTAAAAGCTATGAATGTTTATAGGAAAAGTGCTTTAATACCAATTTTTTAAAAGAACATTATTTATAATTCTACTTTTGAGAAATTTGTCACGTAGCCCTTAAGATGAAAGCACATTCTAATTCTATTATCAATGATCCTATCTCATAATTATTCTATTCTATCATCTCCCTCTTTCCAACCTACACATTCTTCTTTTAGAAGGCTTTACTCTACTACTATTTCTACATACAAAGCACAAATATTTTTGGAATATGAAGAAGAACCAATAAATCATGGAATAAATCCCTCCTAAAAAGGAAAAAAGAAAGAAAAATATGAAGAGGCACTACCATTCACAAATATGCAAATAACATTACCTAGAATATTATAAACAAAATGATATTTCTTTATTTAGAGGAGGCTAATGTCCATTGTCAAAAGGTAGCCATAAACCTATTGATGATCAAGTAAGTCACATGAATTAACTAGAAATGTTTTCTTTTCATTTACAGGAAAAATTTATTACTTTTGCAAAGGTGTATTATAAGTTCAAATTGATGTAGATGTTATAAATAAATATTTAGATAAGATATTATAGTTTACTAGTGAAAATAGTATTCATACATACAACATACTAGAAAAGATACTCAAAAACTTGAATATAGGAAAAATAATATTTGAATAATTTACACTATATAAGAGATAATATTGTCATAATTTATAATATGATTAAATTTTTTTATAATAAGCTTGATTCCCTGGAAGCCAACTTTACTTTGCTTGAAGGAGAAGAGAAAAGAAAGCCTCAAAAAGAATCAACTAAAGAAAATAATCCTCATTTTGATACTTTTTTAGGTCATAGGAGTCAAATCCTTAGACTTAAGAAAATCCAATCCATCATCTTCAAAAATTTCCCTTTACATTTATGATGGGATCCAATATACTAGTACAACCTTTGTATCTAGATATTGATTATCTAGATTAAATATTATACCTAATATCATATATGAGAGATTCATTGGCTATTTTAACTCTAAAATTGTGACTACTAAGTTGTATACTAATATATCTCATTGAACACCACTAAATGCATAACTTTATTCAACATCAAGATAAATGGCTTGTGCTAATTTTTCATAAAACTAAAACATATGGTTTAATCCATTTACCCAATCCAACCAAAAGAATCATGAAAAACTAAGAAAAAGAAACAAAATTTCTCTTTATTTCATCTCTCTTTTAACAAACACCATGGTTGTTATCCAAATAATGCATATATGTGCAAGTGTAAATCTCACAGCCCCCTACCAAGAACATAATTTTCTATTTTTACAATAAGACTAACCATATTGTACCAAATTGTTCCCAAAACAATCACTAATGTAGTAATGTATTGGGATATAATTGATGAAGATGGAGATCTATTTAAGCAAGATGATATATATGAATATCTTAGAAGAAGTCTATGACTACAATGAATAATTATATTATATAATCTATGCAAGACATAAGGGAAATTTTTAATCACATTTAAACACTTGTTGATATATGAGCTTCCTTGCATCCTCTAGGTAATCATTTTATCACAATAATATTTCCTCCTATAATGAAATTCATTAGTATCCTTAGTTTCTTCATTCTAGGTTATGTTTGTATACTGTTTCAAGCAATTTTCTAATTTGAAATAGGAGGAAGACAACACTCTATATTTTTTCTTTTTCATTACTTGTGATGTTTTTTTATCCTTTGTAGAGTAATAGTAGTAGGATCCTCAAGAATAAAAGTATGTGTTTATAAAAAATCATAATTCTAAAAATAGAATTTCTAATGAGATATTCCAAGATTTTATTTATTTGTTATCTTCTTTTGATATTTATTTATTTTTTCTAAAAGGATATATATTTTTAAACCTTTATACTAATTTTTTTTTATAGAGGGTGGTACTATTTCCTAAGCTTATTAATACATTACTAGCCTTTTTATTAATATTTTCATATTCCTTTTAATGTTTGATAACTCCAATACAAATAAGGGAGGATACAACTCTTGGCCAAGGTAGTAATAGATCCAATATCTATAAGTGCAATAAAAGGGGTAATAAAGCCTTCTAATTTTGCATAAATGACTGTTTTTTTAGGATACTTAACTAAGAATGGAAAAATAGGAAATTTTGAAAAGAAAAGGTGGAATATACCCAACATATACTAGTATATGATTTGATTAGAGAGAGGATTTTCATGGTTAATAATACTAGGTTGACTATAAAGAGTGGGACAAGTATCATCCTTTTTATGTTGGACATAATCTCCTTCATATCTTAAGCAATAAATTTTGTCACCATTGATCTTACAAGAGAAAATTTTAAAATAACTACAACTCATCTTGGATCTATTGAACTTGCAAATTTTGTAAGGTCTTGATAGATTTAGAATTATTGCCTCCATATGTTGAGCATTCACAACTATAGTCATTACATAAACCATAACTATCTTCATCTAGATAATTGAATCATATATTATTTATTTAGATCAATATGTATAATATCCATATGAATCAAACCAAGAACACTCACTATATTCCATTTTAGAATGCATATTTGTATTTGAGACCTAGATGTATGTGTCAAAAGATGATTCAATGAATATATAGTAGTTGTTGATTCATTGGGCATCAATGTTAGAACAAAAAACATGAAAAGAAGAACTAAATATAGCATCAATAGAACTAGGTTTACACATGGAAAGCAAAGGTTACATTTAAATGAAGAAAACTATCAATAATTCATGATAAAAAAAATGTGTATGCATTAATAGAATGATTATTACAAATATATGTAATATTTTAGGTTCTAATTTTTTTTTTAAAATATATTTGTGCTAACAAATGTGGAAAAGGAATTATCTAATTATGATTAGGGAATTTCCCTAAACCATTATAAATAATCATGGATAAATTCATCATAAAAGAAATGTAAATAATGAAACATTCCTATATTTTTGTAAAGCTTAGCTTTTTGTTTATAATTATAATAATTCAATATTTGAAACCCTAGAGAGGCTTGTAGATAAATTAGAGCCAAAATTGGATCAATGAGCAACCCTTTAAATGTTGAACTCCTTGGAATATATAGATGCATTATTCATGAATCAAATCACAAAAGGGATCATTTTCATGAAAAGAAAAGGTGAAGGAACATGAAAACCAATCATCCTCTACACACGTTCATCTATATGTCATGATTCACAACTGAAATCAAGTGTGAGGACTATCAAAAAATCATTGAAAATTATACAAGAAACAAGGAGGAACACATAAAAAGTCTTTAGTATTGTAAGGCCACCTGATCAATTCTCTATAATGCATCTAGGGATTAGCATTATCAACTTGTGTATTTTAAACTTCTATTATATATCTTGCTTCACATCTTTCATTCCCTACCAATTTGAAAATATATCAATTTGTATCTATTTTGAGATTTTGTGTTGTGTCCTTAGCTATGTTTTGATTGTAAGGTCTTGGGCATTATATTTGGTATTAGAGCATGGTTGCAGCACTAGGATCTCTAGTTAGTGTTGTTTCCCATGTGGTGTTGGTTGTGTGGATTTCCTTTTCTTCATGTTGAGCTTGATGGTTGAAATGACCTTATGAGGACCTAAATTTGCTTTCATCCTTCTTTGATATTTGTAGTTGTGAACGTGTTAATTTAAAAAGGAATAACTATGTTGTTAGATTTGATTCAATATTATGTAACCTCATGTGAATGATTCATTTGAATATGAAGGATTTTAAATAACTAAGTTTAGAGATTTTGACTTGCTAAAATTTATATATAAATGTACTTGTGCACCCTCTCTTAGGACTCATAAATGTATTATGTTGTGACACATGAAATTAAATTAATAAATGTGTTGTGCCTCTAGTATGTGATACAGGGTATCTGATTTGGGATAAGGTGAGTGGATGTCAAGCACGATCCCCTATATACACCCTTTGTGGTAATATTTTGTGTAAGTTAGTTAGTTGTGAAATGATGTAAACACATTTTTTGTAAATGTGTGTCTACTAAATAAAATGTGATGTTTCCCTTTTTGTAATTTTTGTTCTAATGTTAAATGTGTACCCCTAGTGTATGGTTCCCCTATGGTATTGAGAGTCTGCTAATGTAAACTATAGGGGCTAAGAGATGGAGGACCTCCATCGAAATCTTAGGAATTTGAATGGATGTTAGTTACCATAGTCTCCCCCAAACTTTTGGATCGTATTATTTGATTCATCATGCAAGCCTAATTCATTGATGTATACCTATGGGTTGAGGATGGACCCAAGTGTACCTTGGTGATCTATTATTGATGATTCAGTTATTACATGATTGTCTTGGGTTGTTTGGGACATGTTTTATGGTGACATGTTGATTTATTTATTCATGAGCTCTATGTGGTTTGAGACCACTATGGTTAGGGACCACGATTTATTGCATGTTATTACACTTATGTGGTTAGAGAACCACCATTCTCCTCCTCCCCTTAGGTGGCTTAGACAAGCCACATAAGTGGATGTAATGTGCAATTTCTTGTAAGTGTAATTTATTTCAATTTATAATTTATGCCAACAATGTTATTCTTTTCTTTAAATTTCTTGGGCTAGTTAGCCATTTGAAAATTGCAATGGTCTCTTTTGCCTAAGAGACATGTTTAGTTTTATGGATAATTAAATTATTGCATTGAAGCTTCTTGGATTCTATTGTATATTACATTTTATTTTTATGAGACTTTTTATTTGATTTTTGGGGTTGAAATCATACGTTGATGAATTTGATTTGAGGCAATTTTTCATGGTTATAATTGTTGGCATAAGTGTTGTAATGTTACTTTGTAAACTGACATATCCAAGAGGGATCCTTGGCAGGAAGTATAGGGGAGTAGATGCAATGGGGAATCTTATTGTGAGGATGGGGGTTACAAATGAGACTAGTATGGGATGGTCGTAATCTATTCCCTCCTAATTTTATGAGTTAATTTGTGAGTATCTATCTTTCAGAGGCTAACCCCCTTACACAAATGAAAGGTAGGTACAAGGAAATGTATGGAGGGGAATCATATTTCCTTACGTTTATTATATCTATACGTGTACATCCTCGTAAAACCTATTGTGTGAGACTTGTGATGTAAATTGTGTAGAAATATATTGTGATGTATTTTCAAATTTTCCAAGTGAAATTGATATGGTATATATGTGAACCATTTGATAAATATAGTTATTCTTTGAGACATGAGATGACATGATTTGACATTGGAACAAAAAGTATTTTTTCTTACATCATGAGTGATGTTTATGGTTCAAAATAATTTTGATGGGTATCCAAAAAAGTTAACGTGTGTTGACATATGCTTGTGTAATTTTATTCAAGATAGTTAAGTGATTATTGGAACATGACATGATATGCATGCACGATGGTTGAAAAGATAAATGTCTTCTTAAAAGTGTATTTTGATAAAACAAAAATTGAACTTTATGACAGAATAGTTGTTAAAGGAATTGTATTCAATGATAAAGGTATTCACATGATTTCATTTTTAGTATTTATATGACTTTGTTTCGAAAAAATGAGTATATTATTCTATCTATTTTTGTGATGGAACTATGATACTTTTCATTCTCAAGGGAGAATTTAGGACACTAATTACCCTCATCCCATTGTGTGAGTTCATGGTGTGTTTAATGTAAATTTATTTTCATGCGATGTGTGAGTATTGAGATATGCTAATGAGCACTGATATATGTAAATAAGATGTCAAAAATATGCAATGTATGTGATGTGATGCAATATGTATATAATATTTAGTTGAATTAATGTTGGATAACAACATGTGTAGAAATAGAAGTGAGATGTGTTCTAGCATGTACTAATGTGATTTGGAACCAATATGGTTGTCTAAAACTCTTGTTGCTTGAAATAATTATTTTGAATGATAAAGTTGTTAGTGTGATTTTTGTTTAAACCTATGTAACTCTATTTAGAATAATTTTCTTGTTAATTTAAGAGCTATATTTTAATAGATCAATGTACTATATGTATGAATTTTCCTCATATGTATTAAGATTCCTATGGTGTAAGATAAATTATATAATATAATGGTTGATTTATAGTATAATTTGTTATTAGTATAGTGAGTGATAATCATTGTTTCAATGAGATTATGTGTGATGTTCTTTGGGGATACATTCTCAATCCTTAGTAACTTCCATGAGGAAGTTTAAACTAAGGGGAGGGGAGTGTAAGACCCTCCCTTCATACAATACTTATAACTCCTTACAGTGTTAAATACATGATCAAGTTTTGATTAAGAATAATAATAATTTTAGACATTTGACTCTAGAAGTGGATTATTTAAATTATTATATGATTTCTTCAATATGATAATGTTGTTGAATGCACACAAGATAACTGAGAGGGCAAGGGTGAATCGGTTATACATTAAAACATCCAAAACCCTCATAAACATTTAGATCCACAACAACTTAATTAATCATTAATCGGTTAGAATGATTTAGCATGAAAGAAAATACCAAAAATTGAAACACATCAACACCATGCACAATAGAACACCAAATTTATGTGGAAAACCCAAGAAGGAAGAAAACATGGTGAGGATTGGCTCAGAATATAAAGTAATTGCAACACCAAATAAAAAAGGATCACTGTTGAAGGGCTCACTACCAAAGGCTCACTGCTAGATTATATAAAAGAAGAAAGAATAATGTTATAGTGAGAAACCCATCTCAATGCAACAAAAGAATCTACCACAATATCACCAACACATGTGTAGTTTCTCTGAAAATTGTAAAAACCTTCTGCTCATTACTTCCAACAGTCTAACTCATTGAAGTTCACACTGATCTTCACAAATTCACACTTCACAATTCTACAATTCACATCATACACTTCACTTGTTAATTCTCCATCAACTCATCACTTATTTATACCATATTCAACCTTGAAAACTTTCTCCAAGGTCAAATATGCACCTCAACTGTGCAAATTCAAATTAGGTCAGCACTAAGCATTCCTGCGATGGAAAGGAATGAAAGTGGACCACACCACATCTTAAAACAAACCTAAATACATTCATACATGCCACACCACACTTCCATAATCACCAAAGAAAATCCATAATTAATGTAAACACCCAAGGTTGACCAAACTTGTGTTAAAACCATTAACATTTAAGTATACACTTCCTCAAATTCAAAGAAAACTCACAAAACACACACAACACTTGAGTACAATCTAGAATATTCCAAAAAAACACTTAAATCCAACAAATTCCTTTGCAAAAACTTTCACTTGAAGAATGTACACACCTAGTACACCCAAACAACCTTCCATACACTATTACATAAGAAACCATTTTACAAAGCACCAAACCACAAAAAAAATTGACTATAGGTATATATGATCATTATCAACAAGCTTCCAAAGTCACAAGACCAAAAACCAAACTGCAAAGAAATGTGGAGCAAAACCAATTCTCCTAGACACCTCTGTAACATATAGTTCACACACTGGTGAACACAACTCTATCTATATGACGATCCAAACCAAGAAATTCTAGATTCAAAATCCCTAAATACCTCTGACTAATATATCTAAACCACATAAGTAGATATTCAACCACAAATAAATGTAGAGAAAAACCAAAACACCACACTATATACCAAAACACCTCTGAAATACGATGTTTCCTCTTTTATTCATTTTTTTCAAAAGCACTTAGAAATCAAGCACCAGAGACAAATATCATCTTCAAAACTTCCACATCATCAATAACATCCACAAGCATAAGCTTATCAAATCAAAACTAGAGGTTGACACCTGTAGCTTACTAATGAAAACATAATGCAACTAATCAAAGCATCAACACAACCAATCATCAATGACAACACAAGCATTTAAGCTTGCAACAATATCCCCAAGCTTGTTGACATCAATGATAACACCAAATACTCATACTTGCAACAATCTACCCCTTTGTTATTGATGGAAAAACATGATGTATGTGAAAAACCATCAACAACAACAAATAGCTTTGATTACCAACATACTGCTCCATATCAACTCTTTTTCACATTACTCTCCTTTTCTTATTGAACATTTTCACATTACTTTCTCTTGCTTTCTTAATTGATTTTCACATAGCTTTCTCTCCCCCTTTGACATCAATAGAAAATGGCAACATATATGCATTTTTTTCTCCATTTGGCATCAAACATATACACTTTATCTTTCTACTGTTTTGCATACTCCCATTAGGAGCACACAACAAATTTCCTCAATCAATAACTACTACACATATCCTTTATCACAGCTGGCAAAGGACAACACCAACTTGCACCGATATTTACTCCTCCTGACTGCAATAACCAACAAAGCCACTACCTACTCCCTTTGAGAGGTATCCCCCAAAATTAATCTAGAACAAAAAATGAATCTTGAAATCCACTAAACTGATGTATATCCTTATAAATATAGTTCAAGGAAGGAGGGGTAATAACCCCTGAATTCTCCCAAAGATACTCAAAAGGATCCTTAGGAAGAGCTTTAGTGAATATATCAACAACCTGATCCTTTGTAGGCACATACTCAAGCTTCACTTCATTCTCAACAACCTTCTCTCTAAATAAGTGGTATCAGATTGAGATATTTTTTTTCCATGAGTGCATCACCGGATTCTTTGAAATGTTAATAGTACTTGTATTGTCATAGAAGATAGAAATCGGTTCATCATATACCACTCTAATATACTTCAAGGTTTGCCTCATCCACAACACTTGTTTACAGCAAGATGTTGTTTCAATGTATTCTTTCTATGCAGTAGAAAAAGATATTAAATCATGCTTCTTGCTCAACTAAGACACCAATCTACATCAAAGAAAGAATTCACCACCACTTTTACTTTTCTTTTCATTCACACAACCTTCCCAATCAACATCTGTATAAGCACTCAAAGAAAAATTAGTATCCTTTGGATACCACAAACCATGTTTCAAAGTTCCCTTCAAGTATATGAATATCCTCTTCACTGCTACAACATGTGACTCTTTAGGATCTTCTTGAAATCTAGCCACAAGACAAATTGCATGCATGATATCTAGTCTAGCAGTAGTTAGATATAGTAGTCCTCCACTCATTGATCTATACTTGCTCTGATCAACCTTAGAAGATTCATCATTCTTACTTAGCATGCAACTAGTAACCATAGGAGTATGTACCAATTTAGAATCTTCCATTCCAAAATTCTTCAATATTTCCTTAATATAATTTGATTGTGAAATGAATATACCCTTTCCTATTTGATTAATTTGTAACACAAGGAAGAAATTCATCTCCCCGATCATAGACATCTCAAATTATTTTTGCATCTCTTCTACAAATCTCTTGAACACAACTTCATTTCCTCCAAATGCTATATCATCAATACACAACCACAATCAATATTTGATCTTTTCCAACTTTGAAATAAAGATTACTATATGTGGTACCTTTACTTAAACCTTGTTGTATCAAGTAATTATCCAACCTTTCATACCAAGCTCTAGGAGCTTGCTTCAATCCATATAGTGCCTTCTCCAATCTACATACCATATTTGGTTTGTCTGATAACTGAAATCCTTCTAGTTGTTTAATGTATACCTCTTCTTCCAACTCACCATTCAAGAAAGTAGACTTCACATCCATCTAATAAACCTTTAAATCTTTGTGTTGCAAAATCCAAAAACATCCTAATAGCTTCCATTATTTCCACTAGAGAAAATTTCTCCTCAAAATATATTCCTTTTACTTGTGAGTAGACCTTACACACAAGCCTTGCATTGTTTCTTACCACTTCTCCATTCTCATTCAATTTGTTCTAGAATACCCACTTAGTTCCAATAACATTTTTGTTTTCTAGTCCTAGGACAAGTTCCCATGTCTGATTCTTCTCAATCTTCATTAGTTCTTCTTCCATGGCTTTGATCCAATACTCATCCTTGCATTCTTCAATCACTATTTTGGGTTCAACTTTAGAGAGTAAACATAGATTTACCTATTCTTCAGCCATAATAGCTTTCCTTCTTGCCAACACACCCTTTCTTTTGTCACCAATGATCTGATCCTCAGAATGATTCTTTTGTACATACTTAGGATTCTTAGGGATCTTTTTCAAAGCTTTATCCTCTTCAATCTGAACTTCCTTTTCCATACCTTCATCTTGGTCATTTTCTCTACAAGAGGACTATCTGATTCACATCCATATATTACTACAAAATTCTTCTATAAGTCTTCATCCACTTTGACATTTCCACTTTCAATAATCTTCTTCAGCCTCTTGTAGCATTGGTAAGCTTTGTTTCTTGTAGAATATCCAAGGCAGATACCTTCATCATATCTTGTATCAAACTTTCTTAAGTTCTCTTCATCTCTTCTAATATAGCACTTTCTTCCAAACACTTTGAAGTATTTGACACTAGGAATCCTTCCATACCACAACTCATAGGGAGTATTTGCATTATTTTCTCTTGCTTGAACTTTGTTAAGAATGTACACAATAGTGTGAATTGCTTCTCTCCAACAAACTTCCAGTAGGTTAGTTTCTTTCATCATTGTTCTTGCAGCTTCTTGAATAGTCCTATTCTTTCTTTCAACCACTCCATTCTACTGAGGAGTCCTAAGGGAATATAAATGCCTCTTTATCCCATGATTCTCAAAAAAACTATTAAACTCATTGGAGGTGAACTCTCCACCTCTGTTAGACCTCAAACATTTTATTTTCATATCAATTTCATTCTCAACCATAACTTTGAATGTTTTAAACTTATCTAGAGCTTTTATTATTTCTTTGAGAAAAGTAACACATGTTCTAGAATAATCATCAATCAATAGCATGAAAAAACTCACCTTGAAAACTTCTTACCTTGGTAGGAACACAATGGTTTGTATGTACCAACTCCAATAGTCTGGTAGCATATTGTTCTTTGTTTTAATTATACAGTTAGATTTCCCTATGTAAGTTTTGAGTCAGTTAGGAAAAGCCTCTGCAAGGAGAGTGTCAAGTACATTTGTCATCCGATTGACATGCATCGGTCCACCCTTGCTAGGATAGTTGCTCGAACAGACTGCCAATAGTCCACAGATTCAGTGTGGACATCCCTAGATCCACCCTATAGAACCAATCCTTTTCTTGAAATTATCTGCTTTGTGTTTCTTACAACCCTCAAACTTGAATAACCAAGTTATTCTTCCTCAACGGAAAGATAGGAAGGACTTATTCTCCTCTTCAATTAGGGAATATTGAATAATCTCCTCATCCTTTGAGTCACCGAACCATCTAGTAACTCTGCTTTTCTCTTCCACCTTTAGGCTAGATAATTCCCTTAAATTAGTTTTCAAAACAAAAAAACAAGGGTGGAAAGGCTAATCCTCTTTCATTGGGATGAAAAAGGAAGCTAGTGAAGTTCCTATATTACCTTTCACACTCACAACTATATCTTCCTTCTACTGAGTCTCCTAAACAATAATTGAAGAGGTCGTATACTTTATATTCTCCATCCTCAACTTAAATATTTCCTTCACATGGTTGGCATCCTCCTAAGAGCGTTTTAACGTATTTGTATCTAGCTCAAATAGATCTCTCCCCTAAGTACATACAACTTATTTATTTTCCTTCTCCTAACCTAAACTATCATTCCTTTATTGTTCCTATAGTTTTTGCACCTACTCATTTTGAGTAGAGCTAAATTCAAATCAATCTTCCTTTCTCCAAACTAGTAGACTTCTCATTTTTTATAGGCAATTCCTTGAGTAGTGGCCTAACTTTTGGTAAGACTAGAAAACAAAAGAAAGTTTCTTGTAAACAATATAGTAATTTAATAATTATCAAACTTGGAGATCTTTGTCCACTTCAACATTTACTCATCTAATCTAGTGTAAACTATATGATTTCTAGACACTCATTGCAATAGTCACTATTAGTTGGCCAAAGGATTTAGCTATTCCTATCATCACATCATGTCCTCTCAATACTTTAGTGGCATGATTATGACTATAACCCAAATGGGTACCACATTAATATTCGAGGCTTTTTAGGATCAAAACTTGGCTTCCACTTCCATAGATAGAAACTTGATTTTCCCAAAAAAAAGGATCCTCCACAAGGGTCCAAACATAATCATTACGGTTTGAGAATGAGATTAAAAAGAAGCCCTTGATATGTGCACAAATATCTACTTGGCCTTTAAGTTTTCACATTGTTGTATTTAGATTGAGAACCAAAAGATTTCCCTATTGAAGTATTTTTAAGTTTGGTGGGGGATCTTTCAACAACCATATTAGGAACCCTAAAAAGGATATTATCCTTATCTATAACTAGCTCTATCAAATAATTAAAAAAGGGTTTGAGACTATACTTATCTTTAAGAACTTATACCCTTGATTTCTATCCTTCCTATAGTTATGAAACTTATCACAAGATTCTCTAAGCCTTAGAAGATGGGGGGCTAAGCGTATATCTTCTATTTTCCTTTTGCGATAATCCTTTGTTCCTTAGAGGACCACCTTTTGAAAGAAGAGAAAACTTGAATGTGGATCCCCATCACTATCGCAGACAAGCTTAAACAACACACTCTAAATTGTGATTTATTTAAATGACCCATCTGAAATCACACTAGCTTCTCCAATAAAACCCACCTTTTAGATTAACTTCAGATGAACCATCTAAACACGCTGAACTCTATCAATACTTACAAAATCTCTCCCCTTGGAGATTTTTCGATACCAGATACCAGTGTTATCAGACAAGTGTCCTCGCTGCTCTTCTGCACATAGTATTTATGATTGTTGTTATTCCAAGACAAAGTCAGTGGTATCGACAGATTATCCTGCCATTGGATCTTTCTGCAAGGATACGAATCTAAGAGTGCTCCTTGTCTGTAATTAAAGTGTTCTGGGCCCATCTAAAATTTTATTAACGGCGCGAACTTTCTCCATAATTCATTCACAGTTTACTTGTTTCTATTTTTTACCATTTGTCAAGTCAATAAATAGATCGATTCGATTCTCCTCCTTTGGACAAAGAGTGTCCCTCTCACGTTCAATCTAATGGGAGACGTTCCCTAGACGTTGCCTATTTACTTCGTAATTTGAACGGCAATTTTCTTTCCATACTCAGCACTGCATATATTTTTGACAAAGAGTGAACCCGTCACGTTCATATTATTATGGAAGGAAGAATTTTCAATCTAATGAATGGTGTTTTCTATTTAATTCTTAATTTGAATCACAATTACTTTTTATAATTTTGTTGATTGATGTAGATTTTATTTAATTCTTGTGTAAAGGTCAAGATTTTGTCTCTTTTTCTTATAATATGTGGACTTCATTGATTTTATATTTCAAAGGGCAAGAAATTCAACATAGAAAAAGAAATACTAATTATTCTTTTTGTCAAGGAATGTAGACTTCCTTTAATTTATATAGCACTCATCACATTATTTCTATATTGGAGAAAAATATCAACATTGTTATATTCTTTGATTAGCACGAGATATATGTTTGGACAAATGTGTCCCTCTAGCATTCATAATATCATGTGGAAAGAAGAATCTTCAATTTATTGTGAAGTTTCACTCATTTCCTTAATTTTTATCTATCCATATACATACATATTCCCACACCCTTAGCCTCTACCTTATCCTTTTATGTACATACTTAGATACATTCATCTTTATATTTAATACACTCAAAAGATTAACAAATCTACATACATGCTTCTAGAGTACTTAACTATTGTCTCAACGGTCTTTTACACATATTTCTAGGGTTTGACATAAAAGAACATGTCTCTATGCAACACATTGACAACCCTTCCAAGGTATTTTTTAAATACTAGTAGTCTTCAGATTAGTAAAAAGGTTAAAAAAATAAGCAAACCAAATGAGAAAAATAGTCGAGGCACAAAATGCACAAAGTTGAATCTAAACTTAGAGGACAAATCCACAATTATCGACTAACCCTACAAACTTGATCTCAAATGGAGAACAAATTCAGTGCTATGTCTAAGGCATTTGAATGATAGGGAGATCATGACTTAGGACAAAACAAGTTAGATTTCTATTATCTTCACCAAAGTCATGCATTCTTCATGTGTTGGAGTCCAAAAATTGCATTATAGCCTTGTTTTTGCATTTTAGTCATCAAAAAGAATTGTAGTCTTAGGAAACGACTAAATTAAGGATTGGTTCTAGGTCTCATACAGAACAGAAGGGCCTGAGACTAAAAGAAACAAGATTACAACACCAAATATAATACAATTTTTTTATAATTAGGAGACCAAGGTGGACAACCACACCCTATCTCCAACACACAAGGGATGAATGGAAATGTTCCCAAAATACCTCAATCACCCTCCAACCAAAAGGAGGATCAAAATGGCACCTCATAGAGGCGGTTCTCACATTCAAACATAAGACTAGAAAAATGGCTACAACATACAATCTAATAATACCATAATTGATTTTTTTCCATCACATTACATTTGTTTTAAATCCAAATATAAATATTCTCTAAGTTAATTTCAGCCAACATAACAATAATGGTGAATAAAATACAAAATAACATGCACGTTGACCACAATCTCAAAACATGGTGAAATAAATAATCACACCATCACCACCTATGTGGGTGGAACTTACAATATATAAACTAAGGAGGGTTCAGTATAGTAATAAATTCACATGAGAAGACTCTAATATCTTAAATTTTATACATTTTACAACATATTTCAATAATGATATAACTAAAGGAAAGGAGTAGAGGACCCCCTTGATATATTATTTCAAGAAACCCATAGAGTCACCCCATCATGCTAAGAGATAGTCACTTGGGTACAAGCACACACACTCATGCACACTTGGCACTTCACTATGAAGACTCAAAAACATGTGTTCATTCTCATAGATAAACCAATTACTTATGATGCTTGGAGGTATCATTTCCCTTTAACACATAAAATTCTTGTGAGCCACATGATCAATTCCATGTTCTAAAAATAAATGGCTAGGATTTACATGGATATGACTTAAATTTTGAGCATGTATAAAATATTTATAAATACATACAACCAATATGCAGTAATAAATATCCTAGTAGTTGATCATTGGGATGATACAAATAATTTACTTAAGTTAGTGGTAACTACCTATAGTAGGTCAATATTCAAATAGAATAACATGAAAAGGTAAAAGGAAAGGACTTAGGATTTTTGAACTAGGTTGCCATGAACATGAACTAAGAGTAAGGTAATGTACCAAAAATAATTAAAAGGGAATTTTGGTATCATAAAAATGTTTGAGAATGAATCCTACAACCTAAAGGAGGATTTGTGGTACTACACAAGTCATTAATCTCACATCAAAGGCTTCGTAAGTAAATAAAAATGAAACCAATAACTAAGAATAAGAGAATAATAATGCATCAACAAAAATAACTATGAAGTATGAGAGCACATGATTTAATGGAAACATTTATAGAGTATGATATTTGAAGCACAACATAAATTTCTACTATATTTATTAGATCAATTATAATCATAAATAGTAACAAAGATAGACATGTGAAAAAAACTATTAGATTGAGTGTCAACAAGTTCATTGGAATGTGTAGAAGTAGGGATTCTAGTAATCAGTGAAATTGGAATTTAAAAAATATATTTATCAACCATTTCAAGCATCCCATAGAACCCACCATGGTGTATCACCAATTTGAAACTTGTAGATAGGAGCTTAATGAGTATTTATGCATGTTCAACATAAAGTTTTATTTATTATATAGAAGACTAATTTCTCCATACAAACTAGTTGATAGTATATCTATATTCAAAAGTACCTAGGAGCTCTAGATCCTCTAACTTCCATGTTTATGAAAGGTCGGATCTTGTTGTGCTAATTTTACCACTTGCATACATTGAAGCTATGGTTATGGAAGAACAAATCATTCCTTAGGACTATGAGATTGGTATTGCATCTTCTTTCAGATAATTAGTTATATAAAATGAAGTACACCAATATTTGATTCAACATTGCTTCATAATCCATTTATAAGTATCCATAATCAAAATAAAAGTATAATACCTACAATCAAAATGTTTTTTTTAGTCCTAATCAAGCAATCAACTTCATGTCAATCAATTACATAATTTTGATTGCTCAATTATCTATAATTCCCCACCTAAATAACTAGGCATCCTAAGGCACAACAATAAATCAAATGAACCCCATAGGAAATTGATTGAGTTCCCCATTCTATATGAATATTCAAGCACCTATTAACAACCATCAAACACAAGTTAAATAGACACCACAAAATAAGTCATCTACTATATCAAACTCCAAAATTGACAATATTCAAAGGATGGTTCAAAAATTAATGACATATTAAATCTAGAAAGGAGAAACACTATTAATCAAGAAACTAAGAGATACCATAAAAGATAATTTTTAGTGCAATAATAGATAATGCAACACTCATCCAAATAATGGAGGTGTTGATCCACCTCCCAAAAAATAAAATTAGCTTAGAAATAATCATGAAATGATCATTAATTTGGCCAATCTACCTTAATTTGATGGGTGTAGGATTCAATCCATGACCAATCATGGTGAGATAGATTTTCCAAAGTGCTATATGAAAATGTATATAGTCTATCAAGGATTGGATAGAGGTGATTTATCAGCTACATAAGAGAAAATTTCAATATAAATCACACCTATGATTTTATTCTAGTTATATAAAAATCTTAGAAGTGCACTTGTGTCAGAAACATATTATTTTCTTGGAGAGGAAGAGAATATGCAAAATGGAAACATAGAAAATATTTATGCATGTTAATAATATTAGAAAGGTACAAACATCAGCTTAAGGAACATGGGAAAACAACCATTGACAACATCTACTCTACCAAATGTATTTCTTATAATATAACTATGAAGACAAGAAATATATGTGGACCTTTGTTGAGTAGATCATATGGGTCCACCACCTTTCACATCTAGCAATCCATGAACACACTCTGTTTTTTCTTTAAATTTCAAACACAACCTCATTAGCAATTTGAACCTTTTAATACCATCACAAAAACCACTAAACATTGTAAAGAATTATCACACTAGGCTAATCTTCAAATATCAATGGTAGAGAGTGAAATGAGGAATAAAATATATAAGTTGCCAAATTTAATTGTTTCAATGCATTGCAATAGAAAAATGACACATGACCCAAAGGTTATAGTATAGACATTGCTAAAAAATTGCAATACAAATACCAACCCAGCCACACTGATCCACACAGTATTACATGATTCAACAATATGGAAATTGACCCCATAGTTAATAAATGAAGATGTGCATAAGCATTAGGTTTGTGATTTCATACTATGTGGAAAAAATAATGAAATTTAAAGGCAAACATATGTCTTCTAGATCATTTTTCTATAAATGAGTTGAAAATATAGTCCAAAAGATATGAAGAAAACCTTTTCTAAATAGACAAAGTGGACCCATCATATTTTTCCTCGACCAATCTAGTAGCCTATCATACAATACACCTAACACTTCATTGTAAGAATTTGAATAACATGTGTTTATTCTCAAAGATAATCCAATGAATTACAATGATTGGAGGTAACATTTCCATCTAACATGTGAAATTATTGTGATACATGTGATTAATGCCATGTTCTACAAATCAATGACTAAGGTTTACATGGATATAGCTTAAAATCCAAAGCATAGAAAATATCCACAAATACATATGATCAATATGTGATAATAAATATCCCTATAGCTAATCATTGGGTTGATAGAAGAAATCCAATAAGTTAGTGGTAACTAACAATTAGAACAATGTGCATGGGTAAAAAGAAAGGACTTAGGCTTTTTGAATGAGGTTGCCATCAACATGAACTAAGAGTATTTTGAAGAGCCAGCAAACACTACAAAGGCCTCTATGGTATTACAAAAGATATTGAGAGTGCATCTTACATGAGGTTGTATGGTATTGTGCATATGTCATTAAGGTTACATGGAAGAAATTTTCTAGTAGATGAGACAAAAAACCAATAATTTAGAATAGAAGAATATTAGTGTAACAACAAAAAGAACTATGCAGTATGAGATCACACAATTTGAATGCATATTTATAGCGTATGAGATTTTAATCTCAACACAAAGGTCTAAGTTATATTTCTTTCATCAAAGTATAAACATAGAGGGGAAAATAGTAACAAAGAGAGTTATGAAAATAGTTTGTTGGATTGAGTGTCAATAGGTTTATTGGAATGTGTAGAGTAAGTATTGTAGTAATCAATGAACTTGAAATTTTAAAAAATAAAATTTATAGAATATAATATTTTTGTGGAAAAGGTGAAGTTTGCAAGTGTACAATTGTACAATCCAATTCTATTGAATGCAAATTCACAAAGAGAAATTATCATATTTTTAGTTTTAGCTTTTCTAAATCTTTTGTTTTTGATAAAGGGAAAAACAGATTTTGAAGGGATCCGGAACCCTTATACAAAAAGAGCAAGGCTGCAGAAAAGACAACAAGCAGCCAGTGAAAAAGATCAGCTCCAAAACAAGACCAATCAAGATTTACAATTTACACTTTTCTTGTGGGAGCGGAGAATCATGTCAAAAGAAGGCTTAGAGGATTTAACTTTTTTTTCCTTTAACTGTGATCCAACCTTCTTCCACTTGCGCCGCTTTACCATGCCAAACCAGCTCGCTACTTTCATGAGTATGAAAGCCAGCAGCTAGTAAATTTGGAGATTCATCATGATTCCTTTGCGCAGATAAAGACTTTACATGAGAACCGCCAGAAAGGTCCAAGCCAAAGCACAATCACCTGAAGTGGCAGTCTTAGACTCAATAGGGGAAGCCCTAGTGTCCCCGCCAGTTGAGACGATAGGAGGGGGCGTCCCAAGACCTAGTGATTCGGAAGCAACCACTTCTGAAAAACTCTTATTCTGATCAGCTTTCTTCTCAACCGTATAATGTTGTTGAGAGGCACCTTTCCACCAAGTAGTTGTCTTAGTTTTTTTCTAAATCTTTTGTTAATAACATTTCTTATAAAATTAACAATATAATTATTTTCTAAATTATCTTCAGCTCTACACAATGGAACTTCCTGTTTTAAGAGCAAGAAAAGCATTTTTTTTTTAAATTTCCCTTAAGAATGGATAATATTGAATTATTATTTTTTAACTAAAAAAAAGTTGAGCCCTCTAATCTTATGCATCCTAATAACACAATTTTGTTAATAAAAATATGACTATTGAATCTATATACACAAACTTCATATCAATTTTAAAAACTATTATTCGATTTCATTATTCACTAAAATCAAATTTAAAATTTATAGATTTTATTCATTATGTTTATGTGTTCATTAAAAAAGAGACTATTGTCAATAAGCTCTTGGTCTAGTGGTGATGTTGAATGGTTCTGAATGAGCTCACTAGGGATCAAGTCTTGTTGAGGACAATACATCGGTATCATAAGGGATGGGGTCAAGATCATAGCTTAGATGACTTTGAAAGAACTAATACCGTTAATCCTTGACTCTCAGCTAAAGCACAAAGCTTGTGCTCCTATATCAAATAACTAAATGATTCTAGAGAATGAGGTCAAGGTCATACCTTAGATGACTTTGAAAGAGCGAATACCCTTAATCCTTGACTCTCAACTAAAGCACAAAGCTTGTGCTCCTATATCGAATAACTAAACGATTCTATAGATTTTATATAAAACCCTCCGACAACCAAAAAATTATTCATAAATTTATTTTCTCACTCCCTACAATTCAAAGCAATAAATAAAAGAATTGAAATATAAAAAAAAAAAGAAGAAAAAAGAGAGAGTGACCATGAAAGAATTGGAATATCCTTAAGAAAAGGTGACCATGACATTAAGACATACAGCAAACAGAGATATACTCATCCATTGTTGACTGGAATGTCATGTTTATCCTTAAGAAAAGGTGACCATGCCATTAAGACATACAGTAACTCTAATAACTGTCTGATTATTTTTCAATCAAATATGTTGCAGATGAGATAAATCAGTTGTTAAAATGGATAGATTCTCTGTTGTGCTATGCTTGTTCATGGTGATGGCATGCTGTTTTGTTACTGCCACCTCTTATGTTTCATGCTTACCACATGAACGAAAGGCTCTCTTGGCTTTCAAGAATGAGTACTCTTTGGATTTAATTGGAGCCAAGCATAATTATTATTATGAGGAGTCAGTTGAAACCCAGAATGAGTATTATAATTTTCTGTATTCAATTTCAGACAAGAAAATCGAATCATGGACTGGGTTTAACTGCTGCAATTGGCGTGGTGTTGAATGCAGCCAATACTCCTCCCATGTCATCCAACTCCGCTTCTTCAATAATTACTTTTATCCCAAAGCACTTGTGCCAGTTTTATTCCAATTAAAGTATATGGAGTATTTGGACTTAAAATCCAATCAATTCTCTGGTATTTTGCCTAAAATTGTAAATTTCAAAGCTTATATAAATAGTATTTTTAGTTGGTATGAGTTTTCCAGTCTATGAAGTTATAATATTGAACTTTTGGATTCAACTGTTTATGTTTTTGTCAATATTTTGGATCACACTCATTGATCCATCATCAGAAAGAGGAAGAAAAAAACATACACAATTGAATCCAAAAGCTCAATATAGTATTTTTTAGTGTTTAAATAGTTAATAATATTTTTTTATTTTTTAAAAATAATAAATAATAAATAATTATTTTATTTTGTTAGTATTTATATTTAAATTGTAATTAAACGTTCAATATTTTAAAATAATTTGTATTTGATGTGCAGAGCTTTTCAGCCTTCAAAAACTAAGACATCTTGATCTTAGTCATAATAATTTTAAAGGTGAGATTCCTGTGGACATTGGATCTCTATACAACTTGACTCACCTCAACTTGGCCCCCAATGGCTTCCGAGGTAGAATTCCATGGCAGCTTGGAAATCTCTCTCATCTACAATTTTTAGATGTTTCTAGAATCTACAAAAGGGAGACAAAGCTTGGAACAGTGTACTATGTATCTATCAAACATTTGTACAGTTCTAGTTTAAGGTGGATATAGAAGTTGCAGAAGTTAAAATATTTGTCTCTTGGAGGAGTAGCGTTGAATGTGACAAGTCAGGAATTGGAAGTAGCCCTTTCTCATCCTCATAATCTCCACCACCTTGACCTTTTTTGTTGCTCCCTATCAAGTCACATCCCCAAAGCTATCGAAAACCTCACCTCCCTCTCCCATCTTATTTTAGATTGGAACATCCTTAGCTCCAAAGTGCCTTCATGGTTAGGAAATATGCCTCATTTGCAAGAGGTTATATTACCTTCAAACCCATTATTAGGTGGCAATATAGGTAATATATTATGCAGAAAATGGCCACAACTAACCAAGTTTGACCTATCACATTCTAATGTAATAAGGAGTATTCCACCTTGTATTGGAAATATTTCCTCCCTAACCTATCTTAATTTGAGAGGCATACTAAAGATGGGAGGCCCTATTCCTTCTTTCCTTGGTAACATCTCTACTCTTCAATGGTTGGATCTTAGTGAAAACTCATTGAGTGGAGAGATTTCACCCTCACTTGGTCAACTTTCATCTTTGACTCATTTTTATCTTTCATATAATAAACTAAGCTCCCAAATGCCTTCCTAGTTGGGTAACATTTCATCCTTGCAAGCAATTGACCTCTCTTCCAACAACCTACAAGGCCAATTTTCTCTTGACACCTTCCAAAGTACTAGTAACCTTTTTGACCTCAACCTCTATAATATAATAAATTAACTATCCAGGTTGACCCAAAATGGATACCTCCATTTTCCTTATCCAAGTTGATATTGTCTTCATGCAATATTAAAGATATCTTGCCTCCATTCCTTTCAACACAATATAACTTATATTGGTTGGATCTCTCCCAAACTAATCTCTTTGGAAACATCTCATCTTGGCTAGGAGATTTACCCAATCTAAAAGTATTGAATATATCTAACAATAACTTGCAAGGTCAACTACTACTCACCTTGAACATAAGTTTGTTTAGATGTTTAGACTTACATAATAATATGTTGAATGGCTTCCTTCCAATTCCTTCAATAGCTTCTCCAAGTTTAGATTTTTTGGATCTATCACAGAATGGATTTGCAGGTGTTATCCCATTGCAAATTGGAGAATTTATACTTCGTATTGGGTTCTTGTCATTTTCAGAAAATAATCTAAGTGGTGGAATTCCTTCTTCCATTGGTCTTCTACAATATTTACAAGGGTTGGATCTCTCGAAGAATAAATTATTTGGGAAAATTCCATCAAGCCTAACTAATTTCTCTTCTTTGAAAAGATTGAACTTGGGAACTAATAATTTTATAGCAGAGATTCCAACTCATATAGGGATGTTGAGGAACCTTCAAGTGCTACAAGTCAATAAAAATATGCTTACAGGAAACTTGCCATCAAATCTTCTAAATTGTTCTAGCTTGCAAATTTTAGATGTGGGTGATAATTTAATAGTAGGCAATATACCCCTTTGGCTATCACACTTCTCTGAGTTGATGATACTTATTTTGAGGCTGAATAAACTCCAAGGGCACATTCCATATCAGTTAGGAAATCTCGCCAAATTGCACGTGCTAGATATTTCACACAATAATTTGACTGGTCCCATCCCAACTCACTTGGCAAATTTGACAGCTATAATGGATCCACATCCACATCCACAAGTAAAAATTATAAAGGATGATGACTATTCTCAATATTACAAAGAAAAGATTCAAGTGATCAACAAAGGATTACAATTGGTGTATTATGATTCTATTTTGCTACTTATAACTTGCATTGATCTATCTATAAATAAGCTATCAGGTGGCATTCCTCCAGAAATTGGAAGCCTTAAAGGTCTCTATGCTTTAAACTTATCAAGGAATAGTCTTACATGAAACATTCCTATCAGTTTTGGAATGTTAGATCAGTTGGAGTCATTGGATCTTTCAAATAACAAATTACATGGAAATATTCCAAATGAAATGCTAAAAGTTTCTAGTATTAGTACTTTTATTGTATATAACAATATGCTTTGTGGAAGAATTCCAACAGGGGGTCAATTTGCAACATTTAGTCCTATTGATTTCTATGGGAACCCTAGCCTTTGTGGATCTCCACTTGATAATAAAACATGTAAATGTGGGGAGAACTAAAAATATAACATGATTCATCTTCCAATGGAAGAGATTGATGAGGGAGGAGAAATTATGTGGCATTGGTATATAGAGTGGATGGCAAGTTTTGCTACTGGATTTTGGGGAGTATTTTTAATCTTGATTCTCAAAAGTTATTGGAGAAAAAGATACATTAAGGTCTTAGATGAATTTTCCATTAGTTTTGTAGATAGACTAAGAGGTATTATGTAGATGCTTTGTAATAAATAAAAAGGACTAACAATGTCAACCATTTGGTTTGATAATCCTCCTTTTTTCTTTAATTAGTTTACCCAAAATAGAAAGTAAGTTTCAATGTACCTAATCTCTAAGTATATTAAGTCCTATAAATATGGGCTTCTCAAGATCATTTTACATTGAGTAGTCTTGAGTGTTCTTTAGATGGTGTACAAATAATCATATACTCGTCTTGTGCACCTAGTTTGATTTTGAGAAGTAAAAAATTGCTTTACAGATTGTAAGGAAAAGATTTGTACGGTTTTTTATAAGTAATATTAAGAAGTTGTAGCCATTTGGCCATCAACCTCTCTCGTTATTTACTCACTTCTATCTAGTTGTGTGACCTTTGCATATTTTTGATATCATAACTTGATTACCCTTGAATCTACTAGGCATTATTTAATTTTTTTCTAGAATAAGAAAGTTAGTCCTCCATGTCCTTGACTTCATAGTTGCTAAGATTTTTTACTCTACATGAAGAATCTCCATGAAAAGAAATTTGGTCAATATTATTATCTCTTTACATTATTCTTTTGATTATTTTCTATTGAATATTAGTCTACCTTCTTCCTTTAATTCCCTTATAAGACATCCATCTAGGTCTTAAATACAACTCTATAGTCTAAAATGGTAGAATTTTAGAAAATAACATTTACCCAAAGAGGAATCAATATGGTAAATCAGGCATCTCTTGAAGGTTATTATTAGGTCCCTCCTATTAAATTGACAGAGAAAATCCTACTATTGAAGTTACAAAAGAACCTATTACATGTGCAATTACTACATAAAAATAGCGTACTTTAAAATCTATGAATGTTTATAGGAAAAGTGCTTTAATACCAAGTTTTTAAAAGAACATTATTTATAAGTCTACTTTTGAGAAATTTGTCATGTAGCCCTTAAGATGAAAGCGCATTCTAATTCTATTACCTATGATCCTATCTCATAATTATTCTAGTCTATCATCTCCCTCTTTCCAACCTACACATTCTTCTTTTAGAAGGCTTTACTCTACTACTATTTCTACATACAAAGCACAAATATTTGTGGAATACGAAGAACCAATAAACCAAGGAATAAATCCCTCCCAAAAAGGGAAAAGAAAGAAAAATATGAAGAGGCACTACCATTCACAAATATGCAAATACCATTACTTAGAGAAAATTTTCTAGAATATTATAAAGAAAATGATATTTCTTTATTTAGAGGAGGCTAATGTCCATTGTCAAAAGGTAGCCATAAACCTATTGATGATCAAGTAAGTCACAATATTATTTCCAACCATCCATAGATGAAGAAAAGGAACATACTTTAGATTATAAAAACATGAATTAACTAGCAATCTTTTCTTTTCATTTACAAGAAAAATTTATTTCTTTTGCAAAGGTGTATTATATGTTCAAATTGATGTAGATGTTATCAATAAAAATTTAGATAAGATTTGTAGTTTACTAGTGAAAATAGTATTCATACATACAACATACTAGAAAAGATACTCAGAAATACCATTACCTAGAGAAAATTCTCTAGAATATTATAGAGAAAATGATATTTCTTTATTTAGAGGAGGCTAATGTCCATTGTCAAAAGGTAGCCATAAACCTATTGATGATCAAGTAAGTCACAATATTATTTCCAACCATCCATAGATGAAGAAAAGGAACATACTTTAGATTATAAAAACATGAATTAACTAGCAATCTTTTATTTTCATTTACAAGAAAAATTTATTTATTTTGCAAAGGTGTATTATATGTTCAAATTGATGTAGATGTTATCAATAAAAATTTAGATAAGATTTGTAGTTTACTAGTGAAAATAGTATTCATACATACAACATACTAGAAAAGATACTTAGAAACTTGAAAATAGGAAAAATAATATTTAAATAATCTACACTATATAAGAGATAATATTGTCATAATTTACAATTTGATTAAATTTGTAGATAATAAGCTTGAATCCTTAGAAGCCAACTTTACTTTGCTCGAAGGAGAAGAGAAAATAAAACCTCAAAAAGAATCAAATAAAGAAAAAAATCCTATTTTCATACATTTTTAGGTCATAGGAGTAAAATCCTTAGACTTGGGAAAAATCCCAGCCATCATCTTCAAAAATTTCCCTTTACATTTATGATGGGAGCCGATATATTAGTACAACCTTCGTATCTAGATATTGATTATCTAGATTAAATATTATACCTAATATCATATATGATAGAATCATTGACTATTTTCACTCTAAAATTGTGACTAATATATCTCATTGAAGTTACCTATAGTAGAATTCTCTTATTCATCAATGAACACCACTAAATGCATAACTTTATTCAACATCAAGATAAATGGCTTGTGCTAAATTTTCATAAAACTAAAACATATGGTTTAATCCATTTACCCAATCCAACCAAAAGAAGCATGAAAAACTAAGAAAAAGAAACAAAAATTCTCTTTATTTCATCTCTCTTTTAACAAAAACCATGGTTATTATCCAAATAATGCATATATGTGCAAGTGTAAATCTCACAGGCCCCCTACCAAGAACATAATTTTCTATTTTTACAATAAGACTAACCATAATGCACCAAATTGTTCCCAAAAAAATCACTAATACTGTAATGTATTGGAATATAATTGATGAAGATGAAGATCTATTTAAGCAAGATGATATATATAAACATCTTAGAAGAAGTCTATGACTACAATGAATAATTATAGTATATAATCTATGCAAGACATAAGGAGAATTTTTAATCACATTTAAACACTTGATATATGAGCTTCCTTATATCCTCTAGGTAATCATTTTATTACAATAATATTTCCTCCTATAATGAAATTCATTAGTATCCTTATTTTCTTCATTCTAGGTTATGTTTGTATATTGTTCCAAGCAATTTTCTAATTTGAAATAGGAGGAAGACAACACTCTATATTTTTTCTTTGTCATTATTTGTGACGTTTTTAATCCTTTGTAGAGTAATAGTAGTAGGATCCTCAAAAATAAAAGTATGTGTTTATAAAAAATTATAATCCTACAAATAGAATTTTTAATAAGATATTCCAAGATTTTATTTATTTGTTATATTCCTTTGATATTTATTTAATTTTTTCTAAACTTGGATATATATTTTTAAACCTTTATACTAAAAAAAAAAAATATAGAGGGTGGTACTATTTCCTAAGCTTCTTAATACATTACTAGCCTTTTTATTAATATTTTCCTACTCCCTTTAATGTTTGATAACTCCAATACAAATAAGGGAGGATACAACTCTTGGCCAAGATTTAATAATAGATACAATATTTATAAGTGCAATAAAAAGGGTAATAAAGCCTTCTAGTTTTACATAAATAACTAGTTTTTTTAGGATACTTAACTAAGAATGGAAAAATAGGGAATTTTGAAAAGAAAAGGTGGAATATACCCAGCATACAATAGTATATGATTTGATTAGAGAGAGGATTTTCATGGCTAATAATACTAGGTTGATAATAAGGAGTGGGACAAGTATCATCCTTTTTATGTTGGATATAATCTCCTTCATATCTTAAGCAATAAATTTTGTCACCATTGGTCTTACAAGAGAAAATTTTAAAATAACTACAACTCATCTTAGATATATTGAACTTAAAATTTTGTAAGGTCTTGATAGATAGAATTATTGCCTTCATACATTGAACATTCACAACTATAGTCACTACGTAAACCATAACTATCTTCATCTAGATAATCATCATATATTATTTATTTAGATTAATATGTATAATATCCATATGAATCAAACCAAGAACACTCACTCTATGCGATTTCAAAATGTAGATTTGTATTTGAGACCTAGTGGATGTGTCAAAAGATGATTAAATGAATATATACTAGTTCTTGATTCATTGGGCATCGATGTTAGAACAAAAAATATGAAAAGAAGAACTAAATATAGCATCAATGGAACTAGGTTTACACGTGGAAATCAAAGGTTACATTTCAATGAAGAAAATTATCAATAATCCATGATAACAAAAATGTGTATGCATTAAGAGAATGATTATTAAAAATATATGTAATATTTTAGGTTCTAATTTTTTTTTTAAATATACTTGTGCTAATAAATGTGGCAAAGGAATTATCTAATTATGATTAGGGAATTTCCCTAAGCCATTATAAAAAATCATAGATAAATTCATCATAAAAAAATGTACATAATGAAACATTTCTATATTGTTGTAGAGCTTATATTTTTGTTTATAATTATAATAATTCAATATTTGAAACCCTAGAGAGGCTTGTAGATAAAATTAGAGCCAAAATTAGTTCAATGATGAACCCTTTAAATGTTGAACTCCTTAGCATATATAGATGCATTATTCATGAATCCAACTCACAAAAGGGATCATTTTCATGAAAACAATAGTGAAGGAACATGAAAACCAATCATCCTCTACACACATTCATCTATATGGCATGATTCATGACTGAAATTGTGTGAAAAAAATCAAAAATCATTGAAAATTCTACAAGAAACAAGGAGGAACACATAAAGATTATTTAGTATTGTAAGGCCACCCAATCAATTATCTATAATGCATCTAGGGATTAGCATTATTAGGTAGATTTTAAACTTCTAGTATATATCTTGCTTCACATCTTTCATTCCCTACCAATTTAAAAATATTATCAATTTGTATCTATTTTGAGATTGTGTTGTGTCCTTAGCTATGTTTTTATTGTAAAGTTTTGGGCATTAAATTTGGTATTAGAGCATGGTTGCAACACTAGGATCATCTCTAGTTAGTGTTGTTTCCCATGTGGTGTTGGTTGTGTGAATTTCCTTTTGTTCTTTTCTTCATGTTGAGCTTGATGGTTGAAGTGACCTTGTGAGGACCTAAGTCTGCTTTCATCATTCTTTGATATTTGTAGTTTTGAAAGTGTTAATTTAAAAAGGAATAACTATGTTGTTAGATTTGATTCAGTATTACGTACCTCATGTGAATGATGAATTTGAATATGAAGGAGTCTAAATAACAAAGTTTAGAGATTTTGACTTACTAAATTTTTTATATAAATGCACTTGTGTACCCTCTCTTAGGACTCATAAGTGTATTATGTTGTGACATGTGAAATTAAATCAATAAATGTGTTGTGCCTCTAGTATGTGATACAGGGTATCCAACTTGGGATAAGGGTGAGTGGATGTCAAGAACGATTCCCTTTATACACCCTTTGTAGTAATATTTTGTGTAAGCTAGTTAGTTGTGAAATGATGTAAACATGTTTCTTGTGTAAATGTGTGTCTACTAAATGAAATGTGATGTTTCCCTTTCTATAAGTTTTGTTCTAATGTTAAATGTGTACCCCTAGTTCATGGTTCCCCTATGGCATTGAGAGTTTGTTAATGTAAATTATAGGGCTTGAGAGATGGAGGACCTCCATCAAATCTTAGGACTTTGAATAGATGTTAGTTCCCATAGTCTCCCCCAAAATTTTGGATCACATTAGTTGATTCATCATGCAAGACTAATTCATTGATGTCTACCTATGGGTTGAGAATGGACCCAAGTGTACCTTGGAGACTATTATTGATGATTCAGTTATTACATGACTATCCCAGGTTGTGTTGGACATGTTTTATGGTGACATGGTGATTTATTTATTTATGAGCTCTATGTAGTTTGAGACCAGTGTGATCAGGGACTACCATTTACTGCATGCTATTACACTTATGTGCTTAGGAACCACCATTCCCCTCCTCCCCTCAGGTGGCTTAGAAAAACCACATAAGTGGATGTAATGTGCAATTTATTTTGATTTATAATTTATGCCAACAATGTTAATCTTTTCTTTAAACTTCTTGGGCTACTTAGCCATTTGAAAATTGTAATTGTCTCTTTTTCCTCAGAGATGTGTTTAGTTTTAGGGATAATTAAATTATTGCATTGGTGCACATTGGATTCTATTTTATATTAAACATTTTCTTTTTATGAGGTCTACTTTTTATTTGATTTTTGGGGTTGAAATTGTACATTGATGAATTTCATTTGAGGCATTTTTTATGGTTGTAATTGTTGTCATAAGTGTTGTAATGTGACTTTTGTAAACTTCCATATCTAGGAGGGATCCTTGGCAGGAAGTATAGGGGAGTAGATGCAATGGGGAATCTTATTGTGAGGATGGGGGTTGCAAATGGGACAGGTATGGGACGATTGTAATCTATTTCCCCCTAATTTTGTGAGAGTTACTTTGTGAGTATCTATCTTTCAGAGGCTAACCCCCTTACAGAGACAAAAGGTAGGTACACGGAAATGTATGGAGGGGTCCTTAGAGAAGGGCCTCGAGACCATATTTCCTTATGTTTATGGTATCTATGCATTTCCATCCTTGTAAAAACCATTGGGTGAGCCTTGTGATGTAAATTGTGTAGAGATATATTGTGATGTATGTTCAAATTTTCCAACTGAATGTGATATGGTATGTATGTGAACCATTTGATAAAGATAGTTATTCTTTGAGACATGAGATGACTTGATTTGACATTGGAATAAAAAAAAATTCTTACATCATAAGTGATGTTTATGGTGCAAAATAATTTTTGATGGGCATACAAAAAAGTTAATGTGTGTTGGCATATGCTTGTGTAATTTTATTCAATATCTAGTTAAGTGAATATTGGAACATGACATGATATGTGTGCATGATGGTTGAAAAGATAAAATTCTTCTTAAAAGTGCATTTTGATAAAACAAAAATTGAACTTTATAAGTGAATAGTTGTTAAAGGAATTGTATTCAATGATAAAGGTATTGACGTGATTGCATTTTTATTATTTGTATGACTTTGTTTTGAACAAATAAGTGTATTATTCTATCTAATTTTTTGATGGCACTATGATACGTTACATTCTCAAGGGAGAATTTAGGGCACTAATTACCCTCAGCACATTGTGTGAGTTCATGGTGTGTTTAATGTAAATTTATTTTCATGTGATGTGTGAGTATTGAGATATGCTAATGAGCACTGATATATGTAGATAAGATGTCAAAAATATGCAATGTATGTGATGTGATGCAATATGTAAATAATATTTAATTGAATTACCATCATAACATTGTGTCAGTTCATAGTGTGTTTAATGTAAATTTATTTTCATGTGATGTGTGAGTATTGAGATATGCTAATGAGAACTAATATATGTAGATAAGATGTCAAAAATATGCAATGTATGTGATGTGATGCAACATGTATATAATATATAATTGAATTAATGTTGGATGAACCACATGTATAGAAATACAAATGAGATGTGTTCTAGCATGTACTAATGTGATTTGGAACCAATATAGTTTTCTAAAACTCTTGTTGTTTGAAAGAATTATTTTGAATGATAAAGTTGTTAGTGTGATTTTTGTTTAAGCTTGTGTAACTCTATTTCAAATTTTGTTTTTTAATTTAATAGATAGATTTTAATGGATCAATGTACTATATGTATGAATTTTCCTCATATGTTTCAAGATTCTTATGGTGTAAGATAAATTCTATAATATAATGGTTGATTTATAGTATAAATTTTTATTAGTATAGTGGGTGATAATCGTTGTTTCAATGAGATTATGTGTGATGTTGTTTGGGGATTCATTCTCAATCCTTAGTAACTTTCATGAGGAATTTTAAACTAAGGGGAGGGGAGTGTAAGACCCTCCCTTCATACAATACTTATAACTCCTTATGTTAGATACATGATCAAGTTATGATTAAGCATAATAATACTTTTAGACATTTGACTCTAGGGGTGGATTATTTAAATTCTTATATTATTTCATCAATATGATAATGTTGTTGAATGCACACAAGACAACTGAGATGGGGGTGAATTAGTTGTACATTAAAACATCCAAAACTCTCATAAATATTAAAATATGTGATGACTTAATTACCCCTTAATTAGTTAGAATGATTTAGCATGAAATAAAATTCCAAAAGTAAAACACATCAGTACCATGGAAAACCCAAGAAGGGAAAAACCATGGTGAGGATTAGCTGACAATATAAAGTAATTGCAACACTGAATACAAAAGGCTCACTGTCAGAGGGTTCACTGCTAGATTATAGAAAAGAAGAAAGAAGAATGTCACAGTGAGAAATCCACCTCAATGGAATAGAAAAATCCACCATAGCATCACCAACACATTTGTAGACTCTCTAAAGATTGTAGAAACCTTTTGTTCATTGCTTCCAATAGTCTAACTCATTGAATTTCACACTACTCTTCACAAATTCACACTTCACAACTTTGCTATTCGCATCATACACTTCACTCATTAATTCTCCCTTAACTCATCACTTATTTATACCATCTTCAACCTTGAAAACTTTCTCCAAGGTCAGCTATGCACCTCAACCGTGAAAAATTAAATTAGGTTAGCACTAAGAATTCTCGTAGTGGAAAGGAATGAAAGAAGACCACACCACATCTTAACACATACCTAAATACATTCATACAAACCATACCACACTTCCATAATTGTCGAAGAAAAATTGTAATTAGGGTAAACACCTGAGTTCAACCGAACCTGTGTTAACACCATTAACATTTAAGTACACGCTTCCTCAAATTCAAAGATGAATCACAAACCATACACAACACTTGAATGCAATATGGAATATTCCAAAAACACCCTAAAATCCAACAAATTCCTTCATAATAACTTTCACTTGAAGAATGTACACACTTAATACTCTCAAACAACCTTCCATACACTATTACATAAGAAACCAACTTATGAAGCACCAAACCATGAACAACTTTGACTGTAGGTAGATATGATTGTTATCAACAAAATTCTATAATTGTAAGACCAAAAACCAAATTGTGGAGAAATGTGGAGAAAAACCATTTCTCATAGACACCTCTACAACATATAGTTCACACACTGGTGAACACAACTCTATATGTACGCCAATCCAAACCAAGAAACTATAGATATAGAATCTTTAGACACCTTTGACCAACATATCTGAACCACATAAGAAGATATTCAACCATGAAGAAATGTGGAGAAAAACCAGAACACCACACTATACACCAAAACACCTCTGCAATACACAGTTTCCTCTTTTATTCATTTTTTTTCAAAAGCACTTGGAAACCAAGCACCAGAGACACATACTTATCATCTTCAACACTTCCTCATCATCAATAACATCCACAAATAGAATCTTATCAAAGCAACACTAGAGGTTGACACTTGTATCTTACTAATGAAAACATAATGCAACTAATCAAAGCATCAAAACAACCAGTCATCAATGACAACACAAGCATAAGCTTGCAACAATCTCCCCAAGCTTGTTGACATCAATGACAACACCAACTACTCATACTTGTAACAATCTACCCCTTTTTCATTTATGGCAACACATGATATATGTGAAAAATCATCAACAACAATAACTCTGATGACCAACATATTGCTCCATGTCAACTCTTTCTCTTTATTTTCTCCCCCTTAATACACCATACTCTCCTTTTTCACATTACTCTCTCTTCTTTTACAACTGAAAATTTTTCACATTACTTTCTCTCCCTTTCTTAACTGATTTTCATGTAGCTCTCTCTTCCCCTTTGAAATCAATGGCAAAGGGAAACACATATGCATTTTTTTCTTCCTTTGACATAAAAAATACTTTATCTTTTTACTGCTCTGCATACTCCCCCTTAGGAGCACACAACAAAATGTCTCAATTAGCAACTATTGCACATATCTTTTGACACAACTTACAAAGGACAACACCAACTTGCACCAATATTTACTCCCCCTGACTGCAATAACCAACTAAGCCACTACCTACTCACTTTGACAAAACAATTAATATTATATTTCACAACAATGGGTTCATGAACTTCTCAAAGTACAAAGACAAACATGTTAAGGCAGACTTCTTTACAAGGGTAGGTATTTTTCTTCAAAGTAACAAAATACCTAAGGATATACACAACCCTCAATCACCTAAAAGGACCCTTTGGTCTCAAACCTATCAAACTCACTCAACCAACCACTCATAAGATCCCTCACACCTCAACCAATGACCTTTCCTTCATAAACTGCCCTTTTACCCTAGTAGCCTTTCAAAACTATTGTTCAAACATAACCTTCAAGGAAGGTAGAGTCTTCAAAATGTAAAACATCTATACATACCCTTTTGGACATTCTTGAACATATCTCAAACTTGGGGCAGGGTTATTTGTATAGAGTTCCTCTAAAATTGACTGTCCTCTCTCAAATTAGGCCTAAAGGCATGAACAAGCTTGGTAGTCGCAAGGGTTTTGAACTCTAGAGACCATATTTGCATTCCAATGCCCTAAACACATCACACATAGCCTAAAACACCAATTCCCACCAGTTAGAACAATCTCCAAGATCTTTTCACAAATTTCCCTAAGCCTCTAGGGTTTCTAAGCTTGATATATGAAGACACCAACCCACTACAACACCTCCACGCGTGTGGGGCTCCACCCCTGTTCCTACAAGTTTGAAATCTTACAATACATTCCCTAGCAATACATTCCACTAAGTTAGGGGAGTTTTCATCAGTGGAATGGAAAGATATGGATGTTTCTTACTCTCAAGTTACCCTATCTAGGGTTTTAACTAGTTGGAAAAGAAATGGATCTAAATTACTCAAATATTAATGAAATTGAATGAGACCAAATGCAACAGAAAGAATATTTAATATACCATCATCCACAACTGGTCTGAGGTCACCACAAGATCATACAGAACCACACAACACAATGGAGTAGCAAGGAAATGTTGAAATTTTTAGAAAAATAGGGTTCCTTTATTACTTTCACTTCAAAACTTCAAAAAAAACCTCATGGTTGATGACACAAGACCTTTTAAGGAATTTCCAACCATCCCCCAATGGTTACAAACAACTTTTCCAATTACAATTGTTCATCTTCCACTTTGACAACAAAATGTAAAAGTTACTTTATGCAACTATGACAATATTGACACTTTTTGCATTGACACACTAGCTTAACACCTAATGTTCTAAACTAGACTCCAACACATATAAAATGGTCTTCTTAGACCTTATTACATGCTAATAACCCAAAAAAAAAAAAACATTCACTTTTGACTCTTCTTGGGGCATGAAAACCTGGGTGCCCCTGCACCATACTCCCGGGGAAGAAAGATTCAAGCTCCACTTGAATGGAGGGTAGAAACATGAGAACTATGCTTGAAATCTCATTGTCGGTGTCTTTAAATCCATGCTCATTTTCTTCCATGAAATAGACCCATGCTTGCTTCATCTTCACTTTAGGTTTCTTGAACACTTGGCAAAGGAAGTTGAACCTGTCAAAAGAATCTTGTCCCCCATCTGCACCTCTAAATATTTCAACTGACAATGCTTTAACAAATAAAACAGTAACTCTATATGGTGTATGTGAAGCAGCAAACTCAAGGTGCTTATTGTATTGGACTTGAAGGGACTAAAATCTACTTACAATTTCTAATAACCCCTGACAAAATAGATAACAACTATATAAACTATGTTGCAACTCACCTTCCAAAGATACCTTGTGCAATGACATATGAAATTGATCAGTCTTCCCAACAGATTGCTCACACTCTTCCCCCTGCACTTGGATGATAACAATGGTAACATAGTCCTTTGTAGCTACTTGTTTAGCACCATCACCAATTATTTCCTCTTTGCCCTATTTTTTACACTCTCTTAGTGACCCTTTCAACATGACGACGTGTAACTAAAGTATCTTGGCCTACAAATCCATAATGGAAACTCTATCTTCCCCATCTACAACCCTCTCTATTGTCCTAGTAGCAGATATAAATCTCATTGCATCCTCAAACTCAAATGGTAGAAATCTAATGTGGTGAATTGAATAGAAAACTTTGTCCTTGCATCCTAACAACTGAAAATTTGAACCCTGCACTGTATTTACCAACAACTCACCTTGTTCCACTTGCACATTAGACTCAAACATACCTTCTTCAAACAACTTTAAATGATTGATCCTTTGCATTGGAAATAAAGAAGGTGAAAATGTTGGAAAAATGAAGAAGAACATCTCATTTTGTTAATTTTTGTTTGTCATTGATGTCACCATGATATATGAGTTTAACTGCAAGATCAAGTCTAAAGCTACTTCAATATTCTAGTCCAATATCTGAACCAGTATTTTAGTTAAATCCTCTGGTATTTTGATCTACATTTGTTTTCCAATGATCACTGTTGCTTGCGGCTTTGGGAAATGGCTTGCAAATGTTGGGAGCACATACATTCAAAATTTCACATATTTGGTGCTCGTATAGAATGTTTTTGTTTTTTGGTTTGAAATCTATTCCTGGCCAACTTCTTTGGTGAATTATGTAAAGGTGAAAATAATTTTGTTATGCGGATATATGTATGACCTACTTTAGGTCCATGTCAAATTGTTGAAGCGTGTGGGTTATCTTTTTCTTAAGCTTGTAGCCAACAGATGGTATTTTTGGTGAATATGAAGTGCATCTAATTAGTCCGGCCTAATTGATGCTTGCGAAGAGATGGAATATATATAATAGACAGTTTTGAAGAAAGTGTGTGTGATTTGTGCGAAGTTGTGAAGTAGTGAAAACATGATGAAATGTGCTAAGTCCTTTTATTGAGCTGTATTTGGAATTGAATTTGCACTCATTAGGTGTACTCTTTCATTTCATTTTCTAGTTGAAAGACATTCAATCATTGTAATTTTGTAGGTAGTGAGCCACCCATCTTGTAATACTCTATAACCAGTTATATAATATTGTGAGCTAGCACTCACCATGGTTTTTCCCATTTGGTTTTTCCACGTAATGGTTTTCCACGTAAAAATCTTGGTATTCTTGTGTTCTCTAATCCGATGTTCTAGTAATGCTTTTATTTATTTATACTATTATTTGCATTGGAATAATTAGATGGTATCTGATCAGAAAATTTAAGAAGATACTATTTCACCCCCCCTCTCAGTATCTTGGATCCTTAACAATTGGTATCAAAGCAAGGTTCCTCTGGTTAAGCCTAACAACTTGAGGGAGATCCTAAAGATGGAAGAAATGGATGACAAAGGAGAGCTCCAGACTGCTCTCAAGGATCTTGATAAAGTTGAAAGAGAAAATAGAGATCTAAAGGAGAATCTTGAAGAAGCGAATGAATGTGTCTAGAAACTTAAGAAGCAATTGAAAAAGTTCAAAGATAGGCATAAGGAAGTAATTGATCAGTTAAAGAAGCAAAATGAAGAGATTGCTAGTCTAAAAGTGAAAGTGGAAGAGAAGAAAAGGATTGAAGAGTGTCTGAAAAAGTTGGTACAAAGCAAGTCTGAAGATTGCACCAAGCTTGAACAAGAAATTGTGAACTTGAAAGTGGATCTGGAGAAGGTGAAACTCTGTGAAAATAATTTCAGATCTAGCTCAGAAAGGCTTGATGAATTGATTATAGGACAGAAACCAAGTAAAGATAAAGGTGTTCTGGGAAATGATGTAGGTGAAAGTTCTAAGACTGTGAATGATTAGAAGACTCTGAATAAAGGTAAGTAGAAAGAAAATTCAAAGAACTATGCTAGGAGACCTCTGGTGAGATAGCCTAATGCACAAAGGTATCTGTTGTCACCTAGAAATGCACCCTGATGCATAGTTTGTAAGACTGAGCTTTCTAGTGAAACATTGGATCACTCCAAGGCTGTGGGTCGCCTGAGATTGGAGTGAACCTCCGGAGAAGGCCGGCTTCCTTTGGGTATCGCCTAAACTACTGATTCTCTAAAGGGAAAGGGAGAAAGAGAATATATTGAAAGTAAAACTAACTCTAAGTTGATACACCAAATTAATGAGAAATCAAAAAAATGAAAACAAGATGAAACACACTGAAGAAAACTAGACTGTTGTTGTTTCACCTACTCAACATCACCCCATTCAGCTTTATGCATCACTCTTGGCAGGTTTGATCCACATACATATCTCGAGAAGGAAGGAACTATCTTCACAACTAAGTGGTATGAATGCAAATTTGGTAAAACACTGTTAAAGAAATACATACATAAGCTAACATACAGAAAATGAGAGTGGTATGGGCATTAATACTTGTTTTCAAGATGAACTCTATTTTACATTCCAAAATTTCAGTTGAGTTACAGAAACATACACTAATTGAGAAAGGATTGACGAAAAAATCACTAACTCACTTGAATGCATAATTCAAACTCTTTACAAAAAGGCAAAAAATGCCTTATATACAGACTGTGTGTCAGCCCGTTAGGGCTTACAAAAATATTGGAGCTTGAAAGGATCTACCCTCATATCTTTTGGATGAAGTTAATGCTGAAGCCTGCGTGTCCCTGCTATGTGTGTCAGTGAAGAGTTACCCTCGTAGAAGCCTTCTGATATTTTGTAGCTACTACATTCATTTGATCCATTGTGTCTGGTTGAGCTACTTCGGCTACACCTTGAATGCTCTGAGCATGCAACAGATACACGTTGCCCTTCATCTTGTTGATGTTCTTTAGACTGCCACAGTTTACCTTCAGATCTCTCTAATTGGCTGAGTGAACTCCATGCAGCTTCTTCGGGTGGTCAGAACTTCCCCTGTTGAACTGCACATCGGTGAGACACTAATCGTGTCTCCCCGATGCAGTTAAACCTTTTCGCAAGCATCGGAAAAACATGGAGCTATCGCTGAGAGCTCCCAGCGAGCCCAAAAGATCATGCCAATGCTACTGGAGCCATCGGCAAGACACCGTTTATCGCCAAGAGATCAGTGGGTTGACGAGTCATGTGGAGATCCCTTTCTGTCACTTAGACCACCCTCATGCGGGAAGACATCTTGCCAAAAGCCCAAAGGTCATACCGAGTTCTCTTCTGTCATTGAGACCACATGATATTGGTAAGACATCACACAGAAATCCTTCCCATTCGGTGAACTCTTCATTTGACAAGACACCCAGCGAGACCCCCTGCTGTCGGCGTGACCTTTCATAGAACTCCCCCTCTTCTTGGAAAATTCCTTTTCGTTCTAAAGGCTTCATGGCTCGGTGAGACTCACGCCGAAGTATGAACCCTCGGCTGACTTCTTTTCTTTCGGCCTGACTCCTGTCGGTCAGGAAGAGGTCCCCCTGAGCTCCTTATGTTATGTCGAAGGCTCCTCCATTGTCGGTGAGACCCCCACCTTATCACCGGGACATCTTGGCGAAAGCTTCAAGTCTTGGCGAGGCCTTTCTTTGTCTTCGGTGGCTCCTTCATACTTCGGCAAGACATACACCGAAGGAAATATCCTTACCGAAACTTGTGCTTGTTGCCAAGATATGCCATTCTCGCTAAGACCTCTTAGCGAGTTCCTTCTCTTACCCCGAAGTGTCCAGTCGGTGTGACCTCCTCACGTCGCTGGGACATCTTTGCGAAAGTTTCAAGTCTTCCTAAAAACTGCAGTCGCCGTGAGTCTCATCGAATGACGATTGAATGGCCTATTGGCCAAAGGAATCCACGTGGTAAGAGGTCATCCCGAACCCCTCCTATTATAGCGACAGGCTCCACAGTGACGCGTTCAGCCAGACAAAGACTAGGTCACAGTGACCTATTCAAAACAGAAATAAAACAGAAATGTGTCCAAGCTGCTAGTCGACCAGACAATGGAGATGTCATGCCGACTTGGTTCTAATGGAGGCTCGAGTCTATAATTCATTGAAGCATACCTCCCATCAAGCAGGCCTCCCGACTGAGCTCCCCATGAAATGTTGTCAGATACATGAACTAACCCTTAATGGAAGTATCCCATTTGTCCCTTATGAACATCATAGATGCCTCGCCTGATAGAGCCTGAGGGTGAAAATTAGGTAACAGTATCCTTTTAATGGAACTTGTTTTTCATTCAATGGATTTGGTCACAAGGCAACTGAATGTAGAAGTAGGATGAATTAATTCCTTGTTCCTTTCTCTGGTCAATGTTTTGCATGCAAAAGAACTGGACATACAACAAGTGAATGTTGGACTATGATGATGAATTAGTTTAATGTAAGAGGAATGAGTCAATCTTTCAATGGCTATTGATATACCTACAACAAGTATGGACATAAAGCTAACCAGTGTAGAAAAAGAGTCAATGGAAATCAATCTAATCAAAGGAATATTGTCTGCTATAACTGCAATAAACTAGGACATGTTTCAAGAGTTTGCAAAAGCAAAAAGAGCAAGGAAACCAATCCGGTAGAAAAGAATGAATCTATGAAGAAGGTTGACAAAGATGAGATTAAGCAAGAGATGAGCAAGATTTGGAGAAAGAAAGAAGAACCAGAGACAACTGATGAGTCTATGCCCTCATCTAGTACAGATGATTTATTTGGTAACTAGACCTAGCAAGGTCGTAGGGGGAGCTTTATCAAAAAATTATAAGAATCCCCTAGATAAATGGTGTGTCAGAGGCTGGCACGAGGAAGAAAGGAAAAGATTGAGTTTTTAGAGGTTCTGGAAAAGGAACTAGTAGAAAATGTGAAGGGATGATTCTTTGCGGAGTGAATTAGGGTATGTCTGTGTTAGAGAAAAGAATTTTTAGCAGCTTTTTGGAGTCTGCCACAATAAATGAGAATTAGGGAAAATTGTTATCTTATAAAGAAAATGATCAAGGCATTTTGTTCATTTGAGCATTTGGAGAATTGCTGAAGAAAATTGGAGCTCGAGTTGTGGAAACCCTAGTTACGGTTCTGTGTGCAAAAAAAGGTATTTATATCTTTTGAATAGTTGTGCTTTCTATTTTGGATAAGTTGTTTTAATTTAGAACCTTTAAAATGGCAACCCCCATAGTATTGAAAGCATTAGAAAGGTTGATGCCCTCTTACAGAAATTACTCTTCGAAAGTTTTCGAAGATGATCCCATGAGCACATTTTCATCAATTCCACATGGTGTAATGATGACTGAGGATACTAGGATGATGATTCAGGTAAAATTTGAAGAATACAATCATGTAAAGCTAATTTACGTCCGGCAAGATGAGCTTACTGGCAATGACTTCAGAGTAAAACCTAAGTATTCGAATGTGGTTGATAAAAGGTTGGACGTCTAGAACAATTTCCCTAATTTCAGGTGTGATGAAAATTTTGTGAAGTCACTTCTGAGCAGAATCCATGACAAATTTCTATGGATTGACTAGTTGCATCTTATAATGAAGGAAGTGATTAGGGCCATTACAGGGTTATGGAACAAAGGTACAGTGCCCATTCTGAAATCTATGAAGAATGAGGTTGTAGAAGAACTTACAGGGCCAAATATGATAAAATAGCTCTAGCAACAAAAACAATTACTAATCTAGTAGTAAAGTATGCATCTCTCATGATAAGTCATAAGATACATTTCACAAACAAAGAGAATTTTGTTTCGGCCACAACAATCTATATAGGCTTTGATATGGTGGTGAAAGGTGCAGATTATGATCTTTGTGAGCTTCTTCGATTGCAATTGTTAGAGAACATAAAGCAAACAAAGGAAAAGAAGTATGCTTTTAAGTTTGGTTCGTTGATCATAAGTTTATTGTTTTACTTCATGAAGAGGCTTCCGAGAAAAAGTGAAGTATTTTGGAACCCATCCAGACCAATGGACCATCAAAATTTTTATTATTTGTATAGTTTGGGAAATCTGGATGCTCAAGAAAATGCTCTGACAACATTCTTTGTTGTATTTAAAAGAAATATGAATGAAAGGGATAGAATTCCAAGAAAAATGATGGAGAAGTATAAGAATGATATCATATTTCATGTCTCCACTAATGAATGCATGATTGAGGCTGTAGAACCTCAAACTATCTAGATTCATCCTCTTGGATATGAAATAACTGAAGAAGAAGTTGAAGGTTATGTCCAAATATTGCTAAAGAATCTAAAGGATGCCAATGAACCTAGAATTGGGACATATGCTAAAAAATCTATGGAAATTCATATGGAACAGCAGAAGCCTAAGATTAGGAATAAAGTGGAGAAAACACTTAAAGATGTTGTTTTCACTGATGAGGAAATTGCTCTTAGAAGAGCTATAGGAGTGCAACTCGAAGAAGAATCATCTGGTCCTAGGATATCCAGAAGGAATACCCTTGCAAAATCCTCCACAATCCCTGCAGTGAAGAATGAAACTAGTACTATTGATAAGGGCAAAGGTCATGTTTCCTCTGGACCTACCACAAGATATGGGAAGAGGAAAGTGACCCCTCTAGTTTCCCCTGCAAAGAGATGAAAGAAATAAAAGGAAACAAGAGAGAAGAATCTTAGTGTTACTGATGATTAGGAAAAAGAAGATCTTGAAGCAAAGCTGGTAAGGAGAAAAAGAGGAGGCTTACCCTCCGATGAAGGAGCATCCATAGAAGTTGTTGGTTCTAAAAGAGTACACATTGTGTCATCATTTGAAGATGAAGAAGAGCATGATTTCGATGTACATGTGCACACCAAGCCTGAATCAAAGAAGGCTAAGGAGTTGACGAGACCTCTACTGACCAAAAAGATGAACAAGATATTCTGGTAAGTTCTGGCCCTTGGTATAAACTTGAGCCAACTCTTAATGCTTTGTTCAATTTTGAGAACATGCTTCAGCCTACAACTAAATTCTATGATAAATTTGGAGAAGAAAACAAGAAAATATTTCTTTTAGTTGTTATTCAGTATGTTATTGTCTTAGAAGTCAAATGGGATAACATAAAGAAAGATGTTCCTAAAAGAATGTAGAATTATCTAATGAAAAGGAGATCTGAGGCCGTTGTGTTTGAAGAAAAGATTAGAAATGCAACATATAATAAGATTGGGCCCTCCTTGATCCCTAATAATTTGGAATATCTAAAGAAGATCTGTGCTAAAATGTTTCGGATGAAGAGTAAAGTGAATATGTTGATGACAAGAAATAAGAAATTGACAAAGAAAGTGAGAAAGGAGACAACAAAGGCAATCCAGGAAATAGAAAAAAAGTATGGTATGCTCAAAACTGATGATGATGTTGCTGAGGAAAATGTTCCTCTAGGTACAAGTAATGAAGACATTCCTGATAATTTTGATAGTGAAATTAATATTGGTGATGAAATTAATGAGCAGAATGAGGGAGAAGATGAGCCTGAGATACATAATGATGCTCCTTTGGAGCATACTGAAGAAGAAAAAGGAGAAAAAGAGCAAAGTAATGATGAAGAAAATAAAGACAATGTTGAAGAGGATGGACAGGGAAATGAAGAAGAAGGTCAAGAAAATCCTAAGGAAGATCAGAATAAAGATGAAAAAGATGGAAACAAGGAAGGAAAAAATAATGATAAAGATAAAGATGAAGATGAAGGTGAAAAGGATGAAAAGAAAGAGGAAGAAGAAGAAGAGGTAGTAGATGAAGATAAAGAAAAAGAAAAGGGAGAGGAAGAAAATATAGTTGTGGAATCCTCTGGGAAAAATGAAGAAGAGAAATAAATTGTAAAATCAGTGAAGCATCTTGTTGATTCATCTTCTGGTGGTGATGTGCTAAAAGGTTTGTTATCTAAGAAAATTAGATTTCAACTGATTATTCCCCAAGAACTTTTAAAACTCCCTTTGATTGCAGGATATGTTGATGTGGAAAAGATGTCTCCAGTACATAAATTTGTGTTGGGTGATGTTATGCAAGCATCTGGAAGAAAATAAATTCTTGAGACACATCAAAAGGGAATGGAACTGATAGAAAATGCTCTAAAAGCACTACAAGAAGCTATGCCCGATACATCCATTGATACATCCCTTGCCCCCATTGAAAATATGAGATTATTGTTAGACTCCTTCAAGGAGTATTCCTCTAGACTTAATGAAAAGACAAGACAGGACATAGAAGAAAACTTGGCATAGAAAATACTGTTGGCTTTATAGGACAGATGTGCTCTTGCACATTCTTGTTTTGAAAAGAGTCTGGAAGCAGTGAAAGTTTGTGAATCTAAGGCAGAAGTCGTCCTATCTTATTGCTTAAAGTGGTCAGATGCCACTTAGAATATCAAGATTGTTATGGACTCCATTGAGTCCCAGTTTTCTATTGTTTCTAGTACTTATAGTGTATCTAAAGATAAAGACAGATCATTCTAGAAGGTCATTGCTATGCACAAGGAAAATTTATTTACCTTGCAAAAACAGAAAGAGGAAATTATCAAAAAATTTAGTCTATTAAGTGACATTTTTAAGAATGGAATACACTCTGATTGGAGAGCCTTTGGCTTGCTCTGGAAGGCTTGAGAAGATAAACCTAATTCCTGATACTCCAAATGGTGCTGAAGAAACTCTAATAGAGTTGGAATCTCTGAACAAGATGTTGACTGCAGCAAAGGAGGGCTGGGAAAAAGGAAAAATTGTCTGGGAAGGTATTCTAAAGGAGCTTCAAGGATCATCATCTTCCAGTTGATATATATTTCTTTTTTTTCTTTGATTTAATTTTTTTCAATTGTTCTTAGCACACCCTTTTTCGTTGATGTCAAAGGGGCAGTGAAGTGGTGAAATGTTGGTGTTAGGGGGAGAAATATTGTAAATAGAAATTTTTTTATATATTCTTTTTGGTTTTGGAACATGTTGCCATGAATGACAAAGGGGAGATTGTTGCAAAAATGAAGAACGTCTCATTTTGTTACTTTTTGTTTTTCATTGATGTCACCATGATATATGAGTTGCAACTGCAAGATCAAGTCTAAACTTACTCTCGTATTCTAGTTTGATATCTAAATCGATATTTTGGCTAAATCTTCCTGTATTTTGATCTGCATTTATTTTCTGATGATCATTGCTGCTTGCGGCTTTGGGAAATGGCTTTCAGATGTTGGGAGCATGTACATTTGATATTTCATGTATCTGGTGCTTGTACAAAATGTTTTTTTTTTTTGGTTTGAAATCTATTTCTGGTCAACTTCTTTGGTGAATTATGTAAAGGTGAAAATAGTTTTGTTATGCAGATATATGTGCGACCTATTTTAGGTCCATGTTGACTTGTTGAAGCTTGTGGGTTATCTTTTTCTTAAGCTTGTATCCGACAAATGGTATTTTGGTGAATATGAAGTGCATCTAATTAGGCCAACCTAATTGATGCTTGCGAAGAGATGGGATATATATAACAGATATTTTTTGAAGAAAGTTTGTTTATTAAGCTTTATCTAGAACTGGATCTGTACTCATTAGGTGTACTCTATCAGCTCATTTTTTGGTTGAAAGCCATTCAATCGTTGTAATTTTGTAGGCAGTGAACCTTTGTTTCTGGACAATGAGTCCTTGTAGTGAGCCACCCATTTTGTAATATTCTATAACTAGTTATATAATATTGTGAGCTAACACTCACCGTGGTTTTTCCCATTTGGGTTTTCCACATAAAAACCCTGGTGTTCTTGTGTTCTCTGATCTGATGTTTTTTTAATACTTTTATTTATTTCTGCTATTATTTGCATTGGAATAATTGGATGGTATCTGATCATAAATTTAAGAAGATATTGATTCACCCCCCCCCCCCTCTTTGGATCCTTAACAAAAAACTCATCCACAACTATATCTATATCACCCTTCAACATGCTTTGGATCTCCCATGGAAAATAAAATATTTCTACTATTGTTCTGATAGTCTGGGTCTGATCATGATTTCAAAATCCACCTTTTCCTCCTACATGGGCTTTAGGAACTCTTTTTGACTCATTAACATCACACTTGCCCCCACTTTTCAATTTTTTTCTTCCTTCTTTATGATTTGAACAAACTCCTTTTCACCCACCAACATAACACTAGAACCCACTTGTTATTCATGACTTTCCTCTTTCTCAAATGGCTTTTGTTCTTCCTTTATCAACAAAGATTCTCCCATGTCTGGTTATGTTGTCCTCCCTTTCCTTCTTCTCTTTTGAATGACCTCCTTGATGGGCCATTTGAGCCTCTTTCTTATTGGGAAATGTCAACCACTTGTTTGTTCTACCTTCTCAAGACACTGTTGTATCTCAAGTTTCATTCTTTCTTTCATTTTTCCCTGAATCTCTTTCATTTTCTCCAAGGCTTTCCTCAACTCTGCTATCTCTTGCTCAATATCAATTTGTTTTTCCTTCTCATCATTCTTCTGCATCTCACTTCTCTCTTTTCTCATCACTGGTTTATTGCTTGGTACCTCATTACTTTGAAAGTCTCCATGGACTTTTCTCCTTAATTCTTCCATTCTCCTTTTCCAAGCAAGTATCCTTCACCTTGCTTCTTCTTTTCTTCATGATACCTCACCTTAGGCCTCATTATTTTCCCTTGGCCTAGTCTTTTGGCATCCAGGTTCTTCATTCAACCAACAAAAAGATAATGCATAAACTCCAAAAAATTTATTTCCCAGATCTTTGGGCTCTGATACCAATTTGATCTAGATCAGGGGTGGAAACTATGCAATTGATACTATATTTCACAACAATGATTTCATGAACTTCTCAAAGTACAAAGACAAACATGTTAAGGCAGACTTCTTCACAAGGGTAGATATTTGTCTTCAAAGTAACAAACCACTCAAGGATATACACAACCCTCAATCACCTACAAGGACCCTTTGGCCTCCAACCTATCAAACTCGCTCAACCAACCACTCATAAGAGCCCTCACACCTTAACCAATGATCTTTACTTCACAAAATTCCCATTTACCCTAGTAGCCTTTCAAAACTTATTTTTCAAAACATAACTTTCAAGGCAGGTAGATTCTTCAAAATGTAAACACATTTATATATACCCTTTTGGACATTCTTGAACATATCTCAAACTTGGGGTAGGGTTCTTTGTATGGAGTTTCTCTAAAAGTGACTGTCATCTCTCAAATTAGGCCTAAAGGCATGAACAAGCTTGGTAGCAGTAGGGATTTTGAACTCCAGAGACTATCTTTGCATTCCAATTCCCTAAACACATCACACATAGCCTAAAACACCAATTCCCATTAGTTAGAACAATCTCCAAGAGCTTTTCAACAATTACCCTAAGCCTTTAGGGTTTTTAAGCTTGATATATGAAGACACCAACCCACTACAACACCTACACACTTGTGGGCCTCCACCCCTATTCCTGCAAGTTTGAAATCTTAAAATAAATTCCCTAGCAATCCATTCCACCAATTTTTGGGGGTTTTCATCAGTGGAATGGAAAGACATAGATGTTTCTTACTTTCAAGTTACCCTATCTAGGGCTTTAAGCAGTTGGAAAAAAAATGGCTCTAAATTACTCAAATCTTAATGAAAATGAATGAGACCAAATGTAAAAAAAATTAGATTCAATATACCATCATCCACAACTAGTCTGATCTCACCATAGGATCATATAGATCCGTACAACATAATGGAGCAACAAGGAAACGTTGAAATTTTTAGAAAACTAGGGTTTCTTTATTACTTTCACTTCAAAACTTCAACAAAAACCTCATGGTCGATGATACAAGGCCTTTTGAGGTATTTCCAACCATCCCCTAATGGTTACAAACAACTTTTCCAATTACAACTATTCATCTTCCACTTTGACAGCAAAATGTAAAAGTTGTTTTGTGCAACTGTAACAACATTGACACTTTTTGCATTGACACACTACCTTAACACTTAATGCTCCAAACTAGAATCCAACACATATAAAAATGGTCTTCTTAGACCTTATTACATGCTAATAACCCAAAAAAAAAAAACATTAACTTTTGACTCTTCTTGGGGCATGAAAACTTGGGTGCCCCTACACCAGCACACAACAAACTATCTCAATCAACAACTACTGCACATATCTTTTGACACAACTAAAAAAGGACAATGCCAACTTGCACCAATATTTACTCCCCCTGACTACAATAACCAACTAAGCCACTACCTACTCCCTCTAAGAGGTAGCCCCCAATAGCAATCTAGAACAAAGAATGAATCTTGAAATCCACTAGATTGATCAATATTCTTATGCATCTAGTTCAAGGAAGGAGGGGTAATAACCCCTATATTCTCATAAAGATACTCAAAATTATCCTTAGGAAGAGCCTTAGTTAATATATTAGTAGCCTAATCCTTTGTAGGTACATACTCAAGCTTCACTTCATTCTTGGCAACCTTCTCTCTAAAAAAGTGATGCCTGATTGAGATATGTTTTGTCCTTGATTGGATCATCATATTATTTGAAATGTTAATAGCACTTGTATTGTCACAGAAGATAGAAATTAGTTCATCATATACCACTCTGATTTCCTTCAATTTTTTCCTCATCCACAACACTTGTGTATAGCAAGATGTTGATGCAATGTATTCTACCTCTATAGTAGATAAAGGAAGAAATTCTTGTTTCTTTCTCAACCAAGATGATTGGATTAAACTGTGGTTGCTATTATGGGTAAAACTATCCTTGTAATTCTATCTTGATTTGGGCTCGTATCAATCCTTGGAATTTCTTCAATTTACTCCTCAATGCCAATTGTGGGTGTAAGCTTGTGAACAGTGTTGTGGAAATCTACGTAAGGGCTGAAACTAATGAGCTAAGGGAGGATGGATGCATCTAAGAACTTGAATTGAAACACACCTTTTAACTTAAAATTCAAATTAAAACACACTTTTGCAAATGAATAGAATCCTATCTTTAATCCAATACACACTTCTAAGTTCTCATTTAATACTATCAAAACTAGTATCCTAGAAGTGCACAATAAACTTTTAATTCTGAATTAAGATTGATTCTACTACCCCTGCTTCATGGCAGAAACTGAGATAGGAAGTCTTCTAAAAACTGTGACAAGAATTATAGTAACATGAATTATAATAGAAAGTAAAATGTTGAAGTGTACTGTCAAAATGATATGCTACCAATGATGAATTCCAATCTACATGAACCAAATCTTTAATCTCAGAGTGACTTAACAAATATATGAATGAGTAAAGAAATTGATGACAATTCTGAATAATCAATATCTATGTATAGTTTAAATGAATTCCACAAGAATGTAGATAATTTACTTATATTCAAAAAGAAAATAAACTTGAAATCAAATCACACATTAAATTACTACACTACAAAAAAATCATCAATTGACGCGAGGAGTGAGCCCTACCTCCTTGGCCGATTAATGATAAAGGTACTAGCATGCTCTTTTAATTCAGCTCGAACATTCACACATACCAAAAAATTTGAATGGTTTTTGAACAACAAGATATTATTATATTAATAGATATATTTGAATTCTTTAGACTGATACATATTTATAGTAGAGAAAGTACCGATAAGTTCACATGGTTTATTTATGGCCAACGGCCAACAAACCATTAAGTTTGATAAACAACAAAATATACAAGTCTAATAAAAACTAACGTTTGGGCGCTAGCCAAATATATAAAATAATTTTTAACAAGCATTCACTTCAAAATAAGTACGGACAAAAACAACTTGATTACTCTCGTCCACGTCCTCAACCATCTCTACAGTTTCCCCATTACTTCCTACCAATTCAACCATAAATTAGTTAGTGTTTCAACCAATATTGGCACTTTCTTACTCATTTTATTTTCCTATTACATTTCATCAAATACTATACTTCCCATGGCAAATAATGATAGGGAAATATAAAGGAAAAAGGAAAATAAAGGGTAAATTATTGGAATACTTTGACCCCCATCATTTCCCCCCCAACTTAAGGTCTTGCATGTCCCAATGCAAGGAGAGAAAAATTACAAACCAAGTTAACCTGGTTAGACTCTAAATGGTACTAGTAATCGCACAAGAACACTATTGTTGCAACTCTTCTATTTGCACCTCATGATCACTGATAAGCATATAATCATCCCTGGAGGCCATCACCTATTCCAATTATGTTTTTAGCTTTTGAATCTCACTTTCTTGGAGCTGAGAGTTGGTACTGGCTTGGTGAAGCTGATCCTGCAATTGTTTATTTTCTTTTTGTAGTTGCTCAACTGAATCCTGCAACTCCTTGATTTCTTTGAGGATAATTTCATTCTCCTCAAACTCCTCTTCATCTTCAACCTCTGTCTCAACCCCTATCTTCATCTTAGTGTCATCCTTTGTCTCTTCTTGGTCAAGGACTTTTTCTTCGCTGCCTTATTCCACATACTTTAATATCATTAGATTCTCTGCACCAAATTTTTCAACAAGGGAGAAGGAACCGTCTTGTTTCTCTGCATTAGTAGCAATAGGGTTTATGGATACCTCTTTTTCTATTTCATCATCCAATTGTGTTCCCTCTAAAACACCTAATTGCTCAGGCCCTATTTGTACCATGGATACGCTAATCCATGCTCCTCCATCAATTTCATTAAGTTTCTCTTTATTAAACTGATGCAATGGAGAGAGCTCGAGTCCTCACACTTGTTTTGCTCCCCTGTATCTAGTTCTTCCTCCTCCAAATTAATTCCAACAACCTATCCTTTTCAAATTTGGTTCATAATTTCATCAGTCCCCTCATTAATCTCTTTGTTCTGATGCAACAACCCTGTTTCAACTATATCCTCTTTTTATACATTGGTCTCATCATTGCAATGCAGTGGGGGTGGACTCTGCGAGGCAGACAGAACATGGTCTTTCTCACCTAAGGGTTCTTTTTCAGGGGACCAACTAGCGGAGTCTTCATAGTTGTGAGGAGACCTAATTTCTTTCCATTTCTTTCCCTTCCTCTTTCTTCCTGGTGTAGAGGCAGTTTTCCTTTTTGACCTCCTATGCTCCCTACTTGTCTTTCCTTTTTTTTTTCAAAACTTCAGATAAAATCTCAACATCCAATTCTCAATAAATATTTTTAGGGTTGTCCATATGATTGGCCACATTTTCCAAGTCTTCTAGTCTATTGAAAGGACTAGTGGCAGCCTTCTTACCCTTCTTATCACATGGAGACTCAAGACTAGATTCTTTTGAATAGCCCTCAAACAAAAAAGAATTCCTCCTAGTGGTTTTACCAGATGATCCTGAGGCTTTAGAAGACTTACCACTAGAAGTGCCAATTTCTTTAATGTTCAAGGGGTTCCTAGGTGACTTCTTGGTGGTTTGTTTCTTTGAAGGGTTTTTACTATGTTCATGACTTTCCTCAAGACTTCTTTTAGGTGTGACATGGGTTTTCTCTTCCTCTTCAGAATCTTCAGAGGAGGATTTATCTGAGGGATCTTTAAAGGTATTAGTTCTAGTACCATCATTTATGTTAACAAATATTTCCCAGTCGCTTGGGGGAGAAATCTTTTTGAGAGAATTAATGACTAGCAATCAAATCAGACCATGATGAGCTAGTGAATTGATTTTTCCTTTTTGAATAGCTTTACTCATTCTATGTAGAGAACAATGCAGGAAATAAGGCACATTTACAGGTTGATTACACCTTAAATGGGTTAACAATCTAAAATGTTGAGCATATACATAAACATACATTCCTGCACAGGTGACATATTAAATCACAAACTTGGAAACCTCATTCCAAATGTCTGGTAATGAACCCAATTTAGTTCCTTTTCCTTGCATGATTTCCACATACTTGCCTCTCTTTAGAAATGTCGTGCATGGAGGTTTCAAGTTTGTTACCTTCTTCGAGCCATTGGGGAAATAATTCTCTCCTATTGAGGGAAAGCCTGGGACATCAGACACAATGACAATAGTAACAAGAAATTATAGTCCTCGCACAAAAACCCCTCAACCTCTTGAAATACACATCCCACTTGGCCTCTTTGAATACTACATAAACTTCCTTATTTCCATGAGCCTGCAACTCCTCCATTGAGGTAGGTTCATAACGAGGCCTCATATCCTTTCCATGGGAAATCCTTGCCAAGACGTGCAACAATAGCTTTAAAAAGTAGACAGTTGTAACAATAACAACAAAAGAAAACTTACCTAGAAGGAAAAGAAGAGTGGTTTTACCAAATCAAGGAAAAAGCCTTTTAATTTTAGTAATCATGATAGGCGGGGTTGGATTTATGGCGAAAGACGTGGGCCAGTATGGTGAATCCAAGCGAAGTGAAGTTATTATGAAGGAGGGTGGGAAATTTTGAGAAGATGGTGAATGAGTTAAAATAGAAATAAAATAATCTAATAAGACAAATTTACCAAGTTTATCCCCCAAATTAATGATGGACCATCCACAGGGCATATCACCATTCATCACAAGAAATAAGAGCATTTACATAAAATGTAAATAAAAATAAAGCTTTTTAAAAGTACCACTACTGATACGAAGCACTAGTCATGTCATGTCGTACGGAGCTGAGGTGGCAATCACGAACCGTTGGAAGAAAATTCTGGCCATCATGAAAATCCAAGCAAAGAAGTGGAAACATGAGAAATGTTGCTTGGTCATCAATAGTTAAAAATGTTGATGGGACAGAAGCTTCGTACTATTGACGAGGTGGACAACAAAGCACTAAAGTGATAGCATAGCTGGTAGTGATGAGAAATGTAAAGGAATCTAGAAGTTCTTGCCTGAAGTGTGCCAATAGCGTCAGAAACAAGTGCCACTTGTTAGCTCTCAAAAACGCAGGCAAGGATACCTCAAGAGGTTGCCAATCTCTTGGTACGTTTTAGGGTAGCAGAACAAGGTTTGAAATAATTAAACCTTCTACTCTTCAGATGCTGCTAGACCTAGGTGGGTGTACCTATAACAGATGAAGCAGACTTAACCTATGATCTTCCTTCCTACAACAATTTATCTGCAATGGCATATGGAAGTGGACAAAATGGATCAAACTTGGAATAAATTGTATACTAAAATGAAGACTAAATCCTAATATGCTCAACTAACAGATGTAAAAAAAATGAATGAGACTGAATGATGTGAATGGTGAGACCAGTTCCTTATAGGGTATGCGGAGTCAAGAAAAATATGAGATAAGTACTCTGTTCTGGCAAGAATTCAAGCTGTTCAACATATGATTTGGTTTATAGCTTGTATAAACATGCAAGATTATAATTACCGAGTTCTTCTTAAATGATCCAATTGATATCTTCTAATTACTATGATCAACTTAGAGGATTTAATATTTACTGGAAAGAACCAATTAATTGATCACATAGTTACAGCAAATGTGTACTAACAAACTGGAGGTAAACTTGTTACACCAATTCAAACAATCAGAGAACATCACAATTGGAGACAACTTCGATAATATTTTCAATAAGCACGACCAACAACTGATACCAGAAACAATTGCAACACATCAAAAGACTTCCATTGATATCTCCATGATTTTACATATGCAACATAATCTCATTTTTTGCGGAACATTGTGTTCCTCTGAACTGTATCTATTCTATCCTACTGTTTTACCTACTACTTCATTTACAATTGAAAGTGATTATTTATACATCAGTATCCGAATAGGCACATCGTTTCATATTCCAATATCAGAAAATAGTTGCAATTAGGAATTTTCATGTCGGCCACAGTGCATAAGACTTCATCAATCATTCGTTGTAACATCCCCGTGAGTATGCTGAAGGCAACAATATCGCTGATCATCCCTTTGGTCTTCTGTGCCTCACCGTAACACATCCAAGTTGTGAAGACATCATATCAAAAACCCCTAAAACCCCATTTGTCTCCCGCGCGTCGCTATAGCATTATGTTTGTCACAACGAAGCCATATAGTATTCTTTTATTCCCTTTTAGTTTCGTCTTCGCATTCGTTATAGCTCATCTGGGTTGGTGAGATATCACAGAGATTACAATACGTTTTGTCGATATGTACTTCTTGTGCCTTCCATTCGCTGAGACCAAGGAGCCTCTCACCGAAATGCACCTTGTTCTAACTCACTATCGCTATAACTTAATGGTTTCGAGAAGACCTTATAGAGAATCCACCTTGTTCCGCTGAAAGTTCCTTTATCCCCCGAGTCGCCAAGACAATAGTAAACTCCTACCGACAAAGTCCCCCTGTGCTCCATCGGCGAGACCGGGCACCTCGCCAAAACATTTTAGTTTTCTTACCGACTGAAATAAGTCTTACCGATGAAGCCATTCATCGGCAAGACAATGAGCCTTCGAAGAGACTCATACCGATGCCAAAAGTTACACCAAAACCATTCCTTCATCTCATTCGCTGAGACTTATCCCGATGTGCTCTATCGGTGAAACACCCTGATTTCGTTGAAACTCTCGCCGAAGACCACCTCTCCATAGATCGCCAAGACATTTTAGTTTTCTTACCGACTGAGTCCACCTGTCGCTGATGACCCCCTTCACATCTTATCGGCAAGACACTACTCCGATATACTTTAGTCTCACCAATGTACATTCCTCGTCGCCAGTCAGTAAGACAATGCTCAATCGCCAAGACCACCTGCTGAAAACCTTTAGCTTGGCCGAAACATTTCCACATGCGCCAGTCAGAGAGACAAAATGTTTTCACTGTGACCTTATGCCGATACTCATCAATTTGGTTGAAATGAATACTTGTGCACAGTCGGTATGACATGTGGAGATCGTTGTGACGTTATATCGATGCCTCAATCCTTTGTCGATAGAACCTTTGATACGCCTTTTGACAAGACATTCATATTTTGCTATGACCTTCACCCGAATATGACTCCTATGCCGATATGTGTCTTTCAAACATAGGTCAGTGAAACATGACGCGTTCGGTGAAGCATTACACTGATGATCCTGACTCATGCCGATATGAACACTCCCGTCGCCGAGACAATGAAACTATTATGTTGATAACTGCCAGTGAATGAAATTTAGTTGCCATGACATTAAAACGTCTTGCCGATAGGCAACACAAACGTTTTGCTAGCAAAAGACACAACATGGATCGGGGAGAGCCTAATGAACTCACGCCGATAGGCACCAGAATGCAAAAGATGCGTGACTCAATGGATTCGATGGGCAACATGGGAAAAATATGAGCAAAATGATATGAAAATAAACCCCTACATTTATGAAAAGGATTCCAATGGAAACTTAAGGTTATGGAAAACATGTGAAAAAGCTCAGAAATTTATAGTTCCAACACCGCTCATCAGTGTCAATGAGACAAATGGTCCTATCTAGAAAAAGAACAGGAACCAATGTCAACCAAACTGGAGCAGGGAATGATCAAGAAGGAAGTTCAGAAGGATAATGGGCAAGAATAACATTGTTCCTATTGCACCATAGAATAGGTAGCGACAGGAATACTAGCCTCCCCTCAAGTTCCTGGCATAAGAGTGACAGGAGCCTGTTATTTTCTCTTTCTTTTTTTATGATAGACCAATGACCTGCTTTTATTATGATAAACCAATGACCCTGGTTATCACTACCTAGAGGTGTTGAAAACCCGTTTTTAACCCTTAAGATTATTGAACAACTAACACTTGCTAGAAACCAGTTTTCAAACATTAACTGGCCAACAATGCCCAAAGGTTTTCGCTGCTGGATCTTTTATTGCCTTTTTTTTCTTTTTTTTTAACAAAATTTTTTAGAAGAAGTGAGAGGAACAAGAATCAATTCCTCCATCATAGAACATGCATTTTTTTCCTTTGAAAGGGGTCATTTGTAGAGCTTCAAACAATTCCCATTAACAAGAAGATTCATGCATTTAGAATAAACAGTACACAGTCGAACAACGCCATTATCATACAAAGTTTGAATTTCATAGGGCCCGAGTCAGTGAGTGTGGAACTTCCCTATGAAGTCCTAGAACTAGGAGTCATAAAGTAATCCACAGTTCCCTGGTTGGAACGTTCGTGAGTAAATGAAGCATTCATGTCATTGCGCTCTTTTCTTATGTACCACTTCTACATGGAAAAGAGCCTCTTGATGCATTTCATCGAGTGAGTGGAGTTGACAAATTCTCTCCTTCTTTGCTTCACTAAGACTCATTCCAAGATGAAGGGCAGTGCATAAATTCTTCACTTTGAATTTAATTGGCAAGACAACCTTCTTTCCATAAACGAGCTCATATGGTGTCATCCCTATGGTTGTCTTCCAGGTTGAGCGATATGCCCAAACTGCTTCGAGAAGTCTTTATGCCCAATCTTTCTTATGCAATGCTACTATCTTCATGAGAATATTTTCTAGTTCCTTTTTGGTTACTTCCACTTTCCCATTGGCTTGCGGATGATATGGGGAAGACTTTTGATGCTTAATTTCATAATCTCATACCAATGTTCCAGTCAAGTCAGAGGTGAACTATGCTCCCTGGTCCGTGATAATTTTGTGAGGCATGTCGTACCTAGTAAAAATCTCAAAATACAGGAAGTTAGCAACCTTAGTACCCCTAGTATGCTTTAAGGCTACTACCTCTACCCATTTAGTGACATAATCTGTACAAACCAAGATATATTCTTTATTCTGAGAAGGAGGATTAATGGGCCCTACAAAATCTAACCCCCATTTTTCAAATGGTTCTATGGATAACTGAGGGTGTAAAGGAATTTCATCAGAGTGAGTAGGCCACCCTATACATTGACATTTTTCACAATGTTGAACATAATGGTTACTATCCTTATGGAGTGTGGGCCAATAATAACTGGTGGTTAAGATCTTTTGGGTAGTCCTATGAGCAACAAAATGTCCTCTGAAAGGTTTTGTGTGGCATGCACATAGAATGTCGAAGACATCTTCCTCTAACACACACTGATGCATGATATTATCAAGGCCTCATCAGAAGAGCATTCCATTAATCCACATGTAATCACTAATGAGTCCCACTAACTTTTAGCATTCCCTACAAAAGAAATGAGGTGAGAACTTGTAGGTAACCAGATAATTTTCCATGTCAGTGTACTATAGACTTTTCGTTGATATAGCAAAGAGATGTTCGCCTAGAAAAGTGTTGCCAACTAGAGTTAGTTCATCTTCATGTTGCAATCTAGAGAGAAACTCGCCCACTACATTCTCTCATCCTAGTTTGTCGAGGATGGTATTATAAAACTCCTACAAAAGAAGTAACCATCGAATCACTCACCTTGTAATGATAGGTTTGTTCATAAAAAATTAATGGAATAATGATCTGTATGTACAAAAAATTTATATCCAGTGATATAGTGGAAAATTTTATTTATTGTATAAACTATAGCCAAGAATTATTTTTCAGTAACAGTATAGTTTACCTCAACACCAATGAAATTCTTACTAATATAGTAAATATAGTAAAATAAAGTGTCTTTCTTTTGGCTGAGGATAGCTCCCATAGAGGTATCTGATGTGTCAATGTGTATATGGAACGGCAGTTCCCAATTGGGTCCCTGCGGCATAGGTGTAGTTATCAACCTACCTTTGATTTCCTCAAAGGCTCATTGGCATTCTAGTGTCCATAAGAACTCTATATCTTTCCCAAGCAATGCAAAGAGAGGTGAGGCAATCCCACTAAAATTTTGAATAAACCTCCTGTAATAACTAGCATGTCCTAGGAAACTACACACATCCTTTGGGAAAGTAGGTACATGCAAGTCTTGAATAATCTGTATCTTTTTTGGATCCACCTCAATTCCTTTTTGATAAATATAATGACCCAAAACAATTCCTTCAGTCATTAAGATATGACATTTTTCATGACTTAAAGAAAGGTTAGTATTAACACATCATTTAAGCACTTTCTCAAGATTTGTCTTAGCTTCATCATATGTGTTACCATAAACAGTAAATTCATCCATATACACTTCTACGCAATCATGAATTAAATCAAAAAAAATACTTAGAACAGTTCGTTGGAAAGTAGTGGGTGCATTACACAATCTAAAAGGTAAGACATTGTAGGAAAATGTTCCCCAGGGGCAGGTAAAAGTAGTTTTGTCTTGGTCTTCTGGGGAAATACGGATTTGGTTATACCAACTGAACCCATCAAGAAAGGAAAAGAACTTTTTCCTATCTAAGGTGTCTAAGACTTGGTCAATGAAAGGAAGTGGGAAATGGTCTTTCTTGGTGGCCTTGTTAAGGGCCCTATAATCGACACATATTTGCCACTTTCCATTCATTTTAGGTACTACTACAAGTGGGGGTATCCATTAGTTATTTGATATAGGGTAGATAAATCCTACATTGAGCAACTTTTGAAGTTTTTCCTTAACTATTTCTCGTAAGGTTGGGTTTAACCTTCTATGGGGTTGTTGCACAGATCTACTCCCTTCTTCTATATAGATATGGTGTGTACAAGTAGCAAGATGAATACCTCTCATATCTTGGTAATCCCTAGCAAAGGCTTCTTTATGGGTACAAAACATCTCAATCAATTCTTTCAATTGATAGGCATTCAAACCGGGATTGATGTTAAGTGTTTTACCAGGTAAGATTTCAATAACTTGCAATTGTACAGGGGTATCTATAGAAAGTAGTTGTGAATTAGACAAAGATGGGTCAATATTTCCAAACATCAAAAATGGATTGTATATACAATCATGTGGTAATAATTGATCCAAAGTAATAAAGTGTTGAACAAACTATGAACTACCTACTAACAAAAAATTTTGAAACTGGAAACTATCACTTATTCCCATAGGAAAAATCATTGTCTCAAGATCATTATCAACTAAATAAAAATTTTGCAATAAATTATTAATAAAAATGTCTTATGAAATATCTTCAAATTCCCTACTTTGATCTATTTTCAAAAGAGGTAGATACTCCTCTAAGTCACTATCAATCCACAAAGGATCCTCTATTTCCAACAATGGTTACGCTGGAGGGTACAACGTTAACTGCTTCATTTGCTCCCCATTTTAAATCACCATGTTTCTAGGCCTACAATTAATGAAATAATTAGCAGCAGCTAACCAAGGTCTACCTAAAATTAAGGGGCATCCCCCAACTTAATCTTTGGCTGCAAAATCATAAAATCTGTTGGGTACTCCCAAGACTCAATAGAAATAATAATGTTGTCTATCATACCTTTTGGCTTCACGAGAGAGCGATCAGCCATTTGCAAGACAGTTGGAGTAGGTCTAAGTCCTTGAAGGTTTGGCCTCTCCTTGGTCTCATTATTCATTACATTTATATTGCTCCTAGATCCACAAGTGTATTTGGAATGGTTACGTCACCAATACATACCTTAATCATCGGACTCCCTAGATCTACATATTAAGGGATGAAGATTTTCCCTAGCATCAATTCTGCAAGTTGTCCAATGACTTGGACTATCTTGGGGTCCTGCTTCTTCTATTGCTTCCTCCCACAGAGTTCCTTGACTCCTTTAGTGTATACTAGAACTTTTTGAATAGTCAACAATAAAGGAATTTTAATGTTAACATTTTGTAATTCATTCATAAAATCAAAAGTAGGTTGAGAGGTTTCTTGTTGTTTTGGTTTCTCTTGCAACCTATCTAGAAATGGAAGCTTTGGTTGCTCTTGTTCTAGCTCAATCGGATGGTCTTCAACTTCTGTGATGGTTGGCCCTTGATGGTTCTTCCCTGACCTTAAGTTTACACCGTCAATGTCCAAGGCATTGATAGGATAAGTTGGGAACCCTATCACTTCATTATTATATACTAGTTGAGGCACCTTATTGTTTGGATTGGGTGTTGGTTGTGAGGGCATTGGTGTGGATTTTGGTGGTTGGTTCAAACTATAGGGTTGATTAGATGATAGGACAAGTGGTAATAATTGTTGGGATTGTTGATATGGGTTTATTGTTGGAGGTGGTAGATACAGAGGAAATGACTGATATTGTGGGTAGGGTGGTGATGATCACCATGCTTTCCATGACTGTGGAGTAGGTGGATATTGTTGTGACCAATGAGGGTAGTATGGAGGTTTCTACCAATTTCCATACCATCTAGACTGGTTTGGGAAGGAATTCTATTCAAAAGGATTTTGGGGTGCGGCTTGCTAATCAAGTGGGGGAATTACTCTTGGTTGCCAAGGTCTTCTTTGGGCCATAAAGTAAATAGATTCATTTGTGTATTCTACCTCGATCATCCCTACAGGAAGAGGTTTTAAATTAGTTTCCCTACTGGCTTCCTCCAAAGAAGATATATTTGTTCTATTATATGGACACTCTTCGCCATTGTGCCTCTTTTGACAAATAGGGCAAAAGACAGCTAAGGATTTTTTAGCCTCTTCCTATTTTCTTCGTGTATATAAAGTGTTTATCTATTTACACATATGACTTAACAAATCAGTCTTGAGGTCTTCAAGTAGATTACCTATCTCACGCTTGGTGATACCTGTTGAGGTTCCCACAGAATACAGCTTAAATAGTTCCTTCCTGAGTGTTGAGACCTTGAATAGTTCCTATAAATATCACAGATATTGTCAAAGTCCATTTTACAAATATTCCCTTTTCCTATTAAATTTAATGCTTCCATAGTATCATCTCTGATTCCTCTAAGAAACAACATTTTAACAGCATTAGGAGTTAGCCCTTATTGTCACGATCATTGAAAACTGAACATGGCGTGTTCGAGATAGTCCTCCATGGACTCGTCTTCCTTTTGTGTCATGTGAAAAATTTCATCCCAAACCTCCTTTGTTTTACAATACTCTTGGTACTTGGTCAGGAATAATTCCTTCATGACTTCCCATGTTCTGATATTCCTAAGGTTCATAAACCATCATAGGGATGCATCCTTTAATGTGGTTGGGAACGATTTGAGCTTTTGCACATCACTCTGATAATCATAGCTATGACACAACACATCAAATTCAAACAAGAACATGTCAGGATCCTCAATAGAAAGACCAAAAAAAATAGGTAAAGCAGAATGAGGAATGTTCTTCATATGGGCATCTTGTTCGAGATGTGTGATTGGGAACTCAAAGGTAACCAGATTATTGTTGGCCAATGCCATATTATGATTTTTGTTGTCATTGATGTTGTTGTTGTTGTTGTTGGGATCCATGACGTCTAGTGCCCAACGGGTAAAGTAGGTTTTAAATGGATCTTGGGTTTCTAAGAATGGACCAACTTTCGACCTGTAAGATTCCCAAAAGAACTTTTCAACCTTTCTTTGCAATACTTCTGAAGAACTCAGATAGGTACCTGCAGATATCTCAATGGTAGTAGACTCTATCACACACTTCTTGATATTGGGTTCAGGTAACTCTAATGATTGCAATTTAGTTTTTAATTTTCCTTGTTGTGAGCTACCTCCCTTAACTAATGATTTTGAATTATTTTCTAATTTTTCTAGTTGTGTATTACTCCCTTTATCCTTTTTAACAAATCTCCCTCTACTATCCCTACTATGATTCATGCACCTAAATGACTTATAACAAAGTAAACTAAGGGTAGTTATCCAAATGAGGTCAACTATCACATAGACCTTCTCCTTAGTGCAATGCTCCTAACTTAGCTCACTAGGATGATAGGTCTTTAACACCATTCCCTAGCAACAACGCCAAAATGATTGGATTAAACTATGGTTGCTATTATGGGTAAAACTCTCCTTGTAATTCTATCTTGATTTGGACTCGGATCAATCCTTGGAATTTCCTTAGTTTACTCCTCAATGTCAATCTGAGGGTGTAAGCTTGTGAACAGTGTTGTGGAAATCTACCTAAGGGCTAAAACTAGTGAACTAAGGGGGGATGGATGGATCTAATAACTTGAATTGAAACACACCTTTTAACTTAAAATTCAAATTAAAACACACTTTTGCAAATGAATAGAATCCTATCTTTAATCTAATACACATTTCTCAGTTCTCATTTAATACTATCAAAACTAGTATCCTAGAATTGCACAATAAACTTTTAATTCCAAATGAAGATTGATTCTACTGCCCCTACTTCCTGGCAGAAACTGAGACAAGAAGTCTGTTGGAAACTGTGACAAGAATTATAGTAACATGAATTATAACATAAAGCAAAATGATGAAGTTTAATATCGAAATGATATGCTACCAATGATGAATTCCAATTTGCATGATCCAAATCTTTAATCCCAGAGTGAATTAACGAATATATTAATGAGTAAAGAAATTGATCACAATTCTAAATAATCAATATCTGTGTACAGAAAACAAAATTCCACAAGACTTTAGATAATTGAATTATATTCAAAAATAAAATAAACTTGAAATCAAATCACACATTAAATTACCACACTGCAAAAAAATCATCAGTTGATGCGAGTGGGCCCTGCCTCCTTGGCTGATTGATGATAAAGGTACTAGCGTGCTCTTTTAATTCAGCTCAAACATACACACATACCACAGATTTCAAATGATTTTTGAACAACAAGATATTATTATATTAACAGCTATATCTAAAGTCTTTAGACTAATACATATTTATACTAGATCAAGTACTGATAAGTTCACATGGTTTGTTTATGGCCTATGACCAACAAACCATTAAGTTTGATAAACAACACAATATACAAGTCTAATAAAAATTAAAGTTCGGTCGTTGGCCAAAAATATAAAATAGTTTTTAACAAGCATTTGCTTCAAAATGAGTAATGAAAAAATAGCTTGATTACTCCTATCCATGTCCTCAACCATCTCTGCAGTTTCCCAATTACTCTTGGCAAGTCAGCCATAAATTAGTTAGCATTTCAACCGATATTGGCACTTTCTTACTCATTTTATTTTCCTATTACATTTCATCAAATACTATACTTCCTGTGACAAATAATGACAGGATGGCAAGAAATATAAAGGAAAAAGGAAAACAAAGGGTAAAATTATTGGAACACTTTGACCCCCATCACAAGACACCAATCTGCATCCAAGAAAGAATGCACCACCACTTTTACTTTTCATGTCATCTGCATAACCTGCCCAATCAACATCTATATAATAACTCAAAGAAAAATTAGTATCCTTTCGATACCACAAACCATGTTTTGGAATGCCCTTCAAGTATCTAAATATCCTCTTCACCGATGCAACATGTGACTCTTTATGATCTTCTTGAAATCTATCCACAAGACAAACTACATGCATGATATCTGGTCTAGTAGTACTAAGATATAGCAATCCTCAAATCATTGATCTATACTTGCTTTGATCAGCCTTAGGAGATTCATCATTCTTACTTAGCTTGCAACGAGTAACCATAGGAGTACATACCAATTTAGAATCTTCAATTCCAAACTTCGTCAATATTTCCTTAAAAATAATTTGATTATGAAATGAATATACCCTTTCCTATTTGATTAATTTGTAGCCCAAGGAAGAAATTCATCTCCCCAAACATAGACATCTCAAACTCTTTTTGCATCTCTTTTGCAAATCTCTTGCACATAGCTTCATTTCCTCCAAACATTATATCATAAACATATACAACCACAATCAATATTTTATCTTTTTCAACTTTAAAATAAAGATTACTATATTTGGTACCTTTACTGAAACCTTATTGTATCAAGTACTTATCCAACCTTGCATACCAAGCTCTAGTAGCTTGCTTCAATCCATATAGTGCCTTCTTCAATCTACAAACCATATCTAGTTTGTCTGATAACTGAAATCCATTTGGTTGTTCAATGTATACCTCTTCTTCCAACTCACCATTCAAGAAAGAAGACTTCACATCCATCTGATAAAACTTGAAATCTTTGTGTGCTGCAAAAGCCAAAAAAATCTTGATAGCTTCCATTCTTGTCACTGGAGCAAATGTCTCCTCAAAATCTATTCATTCTACTTGTGAGTATCCCTTACATACAAGGCTTTCCTTGTTTCTTACCACTTCTCCATTCTCATTTAGTTTGTTCTAGAATACCCACTTAGTTCCAATAATATTTTTGTTTGTTGGTCCTAGGACAAGTTCCCAAGTCTGATTCTTCTCAATCTGCATTAGTTCTTCTTCCATAGCTTTGATCCAATATTGATTCTTGCATGCTTTAATCACTTTTTTGGGTTCAACTTTAGAGAGTAAACATAGATTTACCTATTCTTCAACCATAACATCTTTCCTTCTTGTCAACACACCCTTGATTTTTTCACCAATGATCTGATCTTTAGAATGATTCTTTTGCACATACTTAGGAGTCTTAGGGATCTTTTTTGGAGCTTCTTCCTTTTCAATCTAAACTTTCTTTTCCTTACCTTTATCTTTGTCATTTTCTCTACGAGAGGACTCATCTGATGAACATATCCATCTATTACCATAGAATTATTTTGTAATTCTTCATCTACTTTGACATTTTCACTTTCAATAATCTTCTTCAACCTCTTGTTGTAGCATCGATAAGCCTTTCTTCTTGTAGAATATCCAAGGAAGATACCGTCATCAGATCGTGTATCAAACTTTCCTATGTTCTCTTCATTTCTTATGATATAGCACTTTCTTCCAAACACTTTGAAGTATTTGACACTAGGAATCCTTCCATACCACAACTCATAGGGAGTTTGTGCACTATTTCCTCTTGCTTGAACTCTGTTAAGAATGTAGACAATTGTGTGAATCGTTTCTCTCTAGTAGGCTTCCAATAGGTTTTCCTATTTCATCATTGTTCTTGTAGCTTGTTGAACAGCTCTATTCTTTGTTTCAACCACTCCATTCTATTGAGGATTCCTAGGCTTAGATAAATGCCTCTTTATCCCATGATTCTCACAAAAACTATTTAACTCATTGGAGGTGAACTCTCCACCTCTTTCAAACCTCAAACATTTGACTTTCATATCCATTTCATTCTCAACCATAACATTGAATGCTTTAAACTTATCTACAGCTTCTGATTTTTTTTTTGAAAAAATTAATCCATGTTATTCTAGAATAATAATCAATCAATAGCATGAAATACCTATCATATTGAAAACTTATTACTCTAGTAGTACCAAAAAGGTTTGTATGTATCAACTCCATTAGTCTGGTAGTGGATTGTTCTTTGAATTTAAAACTTCTTCTTGCTTGCTTCCTAATTTGGAATTCTTTACAGATAGCATTGATAGGCTTTGTAATCCTTGGAAGATCTCTCATAGCTTGAACTAAGTTGATCCTCTCTAAGTTAACAAAATTAATAGGACACGTCCTTCTATACCATAACCAACTTTCATTAATATGAGTCATAAAGCAATGACCATCAACACCTTTAAGTTGATAAAAATTTCCATCTATCCTTCTTCCAACAGCAACCACAATTCTAGAGCCTTTTTTGATCTCACATCCATCATACTGAAACATAATATCATATCCTTTTCTACACATTTTTCCAACACTCTAAAGGTTATGTCTCAAAACCCTTAACATAAAGAACATCATTTGTATTATGCTTGCCATCAAAACTAATTGAACCTTTTCCACATATTTTAGTAGATGTATCATCACCAAACTTTACTGGACCTCCTTCATATTTCTCAAGTTTAACAAACTTACTTTTGTCATTGATCATATTATTTGAGAATCCACAATCAATAATCCAGTAGTCCTTCTCTTCTCTAGCATAAAAAGTAGTCGTCATGGTTCCTTTAGTGTTATTACCTGCTTCTGGAGCACTTTCCTTCACACATCTCTCAAAGTTAATAGAATTAGTTTCATCTTTAATAACCATGAAAAATAATTCACTAGCCTCATCATCTACATAATCATATTCATCATCAGATATATTGGCATATTCTATAATATTATAACTTTTCTTAATTTCTTTACCTTTTTTTTCTTTTTTCTTGTCATTCAAAGCTCCATTTGGACATATTGAAGCATAATGAACTATCTTACCACAACTAAAACATTTGAAAGGAAACTTACCTCTGTATTTACCACTACCCTTTTTCATTTTCCTTATAAATTTTGCTTCAACATCATCATGATCCTCCTGATTTGATTCCTCAGTATTTTCTGGTTTTCCAACCTTAAAGAAGTCTTAAATGTTGCATTATTTGTACCAAATTCTCTCATTTCAAAATCAAAATAGCACCATACAACTGATCTCTAGAATATTTTCTTAAATCTTGAACTTCCTCAATAGCATAAAATTTTTGACTATAAGATTTAGGTAGAGTTCTTAGTACCTTCTTTACCACTTCCTCTTCTTCAATATTTACACCAAGACCTATGATGGAATTGACAACTTCATCCACCTTCTGCATGTAGCTTGTAATATTTTCATCTTCAGATATCCTCAAGTTCTCAAATGTTATCTTTAAATTTTGCATATTATCTTGCTTGACCTTAACATCTCCTTCAAAAATACTATCCAACTTTACCCAAATAGATTTAGCAAATTTAAAATGCATAACTTGACAAGTTAAATGTTAGAAAGACCACTTAAAAGAGCATACCTTGCCTTACCATTTTTTTTACATGACTTGATCTCATCATCAATACTCAAACCACCAGTAGGTATAGTATATCTAGTCTTAACAGACTTCCAAACTCCAAATCTAAGAGATACTGAAAAACCTCCCATCCTTGTCTTCCAGAAGCCATAGTTTGTTCCATCAAACAAATGATCATCCCTCTTGTGTGTCATCCCAGATCTACCTCAAGCGGTTAAGCTTTCTTCTAAGGAACCTTGCTCTGATACCAATTTTTGAATGCACACAAGACAATTGAGAGGGTGGGTGAATTGGTTGTATATTAAAAAATCCAAAACCCTCATAAATATTCAGATCCCAACAACTTAATTAATCCTTAATCATTTAGAATGATTTAACAAGAAAGAAAATACCATAAACTAAAACACATCAACACCATGCACAATATAACACCATATTTACATGGAAAACCCAAGAATGGAAAAACCACGGGGAGGATTAGCTCACAATATAAAGTAATTACAATAAAAATACAAAAGGCTCATAGCTAGAGGGATCATTACCCAAAATAAATAAGGGTGCATTGTCGAAGGCTCACTACCAAATTATAAAAAATAAAAAAAATGTTATAGTGAGAAATCCATCTCAATGCAAAGAAAAATCCACCACAGCATCACCAACACATTCGCAGTCTCTCTGAAGATTGTAGACATATTCTGCTAATTGCTTCCAGTAGTCTAACTCATTGAAGTTTTTGTTTCTCTTCAAAAATTTGCACTTCACAACTCTGCAATTTGCATTGACACTTCACTCATTAATTCTGCATCAACTCATCACTTATTTATATAATCTTCAACCTTGAAAACTTTCTTCGAGGTCGACTATGCACCTCAACCATGCAAATTAAAATTAGGTCGGCACTACACATTCCCAGGGTGGAAATGAATGAAAGTGGACCACACCACATCTTAAAACGGACCTAAATACATTCATATACACCACACCATGCTTCCATAATCAACAAAGAAAATACAAAATTAGTGTAAACACCCAAGGTTGGCTAAACCTGTGCTAAAACCACTAACATTTAAGTACATGCTTCCTCAAATTCAAAGAGACTCACTGACCACACACAACACTTGAATACAATCTTGAATATTCCACAAACAACTTGAAATTCAACAAATTCCTTTGCAACAACTTTCATTTGAAGAATGTACACACCTAGTGTACACTCAAACAACCTTCCATAAATTGTTACATAAGAAACAAGTTACGAAGTACCAAACCATGAACAACTTTGACTGTAGGTAGATATGATCATTATTATCACACTTCTAGAGTCACAAGACTAGAAACCAAAATGCAGAGAAATGTGAAGCAAAACCATTTTGGCCATACACCTCTGCAACATACAGTTCACACACTTGTGAACAAAACTCTATCTATATGATGATCCCAACCAAGATATTATGGATATAGAATCTTTGAACACATCCAACCAACATATCTGAACCACATAACTAGATATTCAACCATGAAGAAATGCGGAGAAAAACTTGAACACCACATTCTACACCAGAACACCTCTGCAACACACTCTTTCCTCTTTTATTCAAATTTTCACAAAAGAACTTAGAAACCAAGCACTAAAGACACATAATTATCATCTTCAACACTTCCTCCTAATCAATAACATCCAAAAATAGAAGCTTATCAAATCAACACTAGAGGTTGACACTGGTAGCTTACTAATGACAACATAATGCAACTAATGAAAGCATCAACACAACCAGTCATCAATGACAACACAAGCATAAGCCTGCAACAATCTCCCCAAGATTATTGACATCAATGGAAACACCAACTACTCATACTTGCAAAAAATGTTGGTTAATTAACTAAAATTATTGTGATATTTAGTATCAAGTATCAACATTATTGAATATAAAATTATCAAATTAGTTAGTACAATTCCTTTTTGGTTTATATTTTCACTAGTTTATATTTTACAAAAGAAAGAAATTTTTAATCATTAGTGTAATCTTGCTTAATCAATAAAGGGATGTTTACTACAATATGCATTTCCCTTTCAATTAGATAGTTTTTAAAGTATGAAATTTTCTTTAACTGTTACTAAGATATCAATTGATGTTCTACCATAGTATCAAAATATGACTTGGGAATAATTCCCTAGGACTCCTATATATTGTTGCATGATATGTTGAAATATATATTTTTATTGCTCTTTCTCTGCTCTCTTCCCTTTGTGACTTTCAAAAGCAATTCTATATAAGGGAGGAGGATGTAAGGCCACCCGATCAATTCTCTATAATGCATCTAGGGATTAGCATTAGCAGGTAGATTTTAAACTTCTAGTATATAACTTATTTCTATAATGGAATGAATTTTCACCCCTAGGAAAATTCCCCTTTTTCATCACCCCCTACCTTATAAAATGTAAACCCAATGATGCAATTTCACAGTTTCCACCTCACTCATTCCACTTGTTCACTTCTTTTCATGTCAGTGGGGGAATCTATATCAGGGATGTGTGCACACCATGCGGATATCCTCACACTACACTGTTGTCTTGATAGGATTTATGCCTCTAGAATCCATAGAGGTGTTACACTTCTCCATTGGTCGTGAAGCATAATGTCTCCTACTTCCTTAACCGATGAAAACCAATTAATTTTCCTCTTGATAGTTCAAATCCATCAACTCACATTATTTCACTCCTTTTTCAATCTCTCCACTCTTGTTGACTAAATTATTACTCATCCTCACTTTCTAAGCTCATTCAATAACTTCTACACTACCTCCTCTTGGCTGCAAGCTGTTGGTTTTGATTCCTACACTACGTTCTCATTGTAACAATGCTACCATTAAATACTCTCAAGCTTCTTGCTTCCACTATTCATAGCTGCGAAGGTGATATTGTTCATTGTTTCTCATTCTTTGCATCATCTTGTTTATCAAGTAGCATACTAGTTGTTTTTGCTATTTACTTTGCTTCTACTTTCCTTTTATCGCTTTCTACTCTTTATGACTATTTGGTTGTCTATGGAGGTGAAAACACCAAAGTGAGGGACTATCCAAGGTAGTCCTCTAAAACAAACCCAACATTTTTTCGTCATTGTGTGTGTAGGTGGTGCTTTTTGAGTGGAGCTATTTGAAGATTCAACTCATGGGTAAAAGGTTCATTTTATCACCCTCCTTATCATTTTTGCAATAGTTTATCCCTTAGTCTTATTTTTTCATATTCATTGTTTCTATCCTTTTTATTCTCTATTAAATACAAATATCATGTAGTCAAGTAGTAGATTTCCTTGTAGATTTTGCTTTCTTTCTAGACCTTTATCTATATGGATGACACTGCGCCCCTGAGACACTAGTGCATCTCACTAGAGTCTGAGGTCCACTCTTTCATCCTCAAATAGTGAGTTGTTTGGGAAGCATGCTGAACCCTAAAAATTGGCTCTTCTAACCTCGTAAGAATTCAATTTTAGCAAAAGGAAAGCGACAAGCTATCTTCCCTTCCTTTTTAGCCTAAGTACCTTTTCTTTTTCAATCTGTTTAGAAAACCTGAGGTAGTTTAGGGTAGCTTGTTCATTCAGACTCCTTAGTGACATGGAGTCCTAAAGGTGACAAGTCCCCCTTCTCTTGAATGGTTATTTTGTTATAATTCCATAGTTGGACATGTTGAAGGTGAAATTGAGCATTCTATTTAGTTTCCATGAATGGTGTCACTTCAGTAATTCATAAATGTATTAAGTTTTCTCATGAGGGCTTTGTGCATGTTGTGAATGAAACCGATCACAAACCACTAGTGTTGTGTGGGGTCTTCTCATTAGATCACTTTTGCTCGCAATCATGAGCCTTCCTCTTCTACATCTCCTACTCCATCTACTTTAACTTCTCACCTCATTGTGGCATCCTCAGCTCCTACTCCCATGCCTCACATGGGGAGCCCGATGGTGTCCACTTAGTGAAAACCTAAGCATCAGGTGTTTGAGCTTCTCATCTTTCCCACTATTCCTAGACTCGTTGTTTATGGAAAGGGGAAGGGTCCTCATGGAGTTTCCCTATGTCTTGGCCTCCATGGCCTCCTAGTATTCCTCTTGCAATGAATGGGTAGAGGCCCGTTACTAAGGCACTCGTGGCTACTTCTCCACCTATTGTTGTTTTCACTCCCGCACTTCCTACTCTTGCTCCTATCTAGGAGGGTTCCCTTCCACTTGTGATGTTTGTGGAGGAAACTCCTATGATAGAGTAGGAACCTCATGTCCCTTCTCAAGTTGTGACTTCTAGTGCCCAAAGTTGACGTAATTAGCTTGCATGCAAGTTCAAGCATAGAAGAAGATCTCTAGCCACTAAACAAGCTACCTTGCAGAAGGAAGAAGTAGAGCTAGTAGCTCCTATTTTGGCACCTCCTATTGTGCCTCCTCCTTCTAATCCTTCTACTTCAGTTCCACTTTCCTCATATTTTATTTTGGCTCCTTTGGCATGTGTTGATGATCCTCACCCCAAAAGGTTGTAAGTGTTCATCGCTTGTTCTGTGGACCCTCCACTTTTGATTTCCCTTCTGGACATCCCTCCATTTTCTTATTTAATAGACATGTCAAACACAATGGTGGTGTCTTTCATGGCTCTATATTCTCCCTCCTTCACCTTCACTTCTTCTATGGGGATACATCATCCTCTTTTCAAGCATAAGATGGAGGATGACCTCACTCCAAGTGGTGGTCAGAAGAAGGGCTCACTTTCTTTGGGAGCTAGTTCTACTTTGGCTTGTGTCATCCTTGTGATGGAGGAGGCCCTGACATCCTTTGAGTTTGTCACTTCCCCTCTCGATGAGGTTGATAGTGGATATCGAGTGACTCCTTCTTCTCCCACCTGGTTAAAGCATGGCACTTTAGTGAAGTTCATGTTTTAACTTGATGGATGATGTCCTGACTCTATCACTGATCTTTACGAGGTCGATGATCTTTACCTCACAAGAGCTCAAGAAAGAAGACCTTGATGGGCCTTCTTCCTTGGACCTTATTGTAAGAGAGCCAGAGGGTGCTCCACTTGCTATCCCACCCTTGTAGGCTCATCCTCCCTCATATAATGATCAAGATTGGGAGTAGGAAAACCTGCTAGTTGATGAGGAGTAGGGGAATACCTCTTCTTAATCTATAGCTTAGATTTGTGTGTGTGTTGTGTTTCCCCCATGCTTGTATTTATGTGTTTGTGATCTTGATTGGAGAACCCTTACTACCCTTGTAGGTGATTGGATATAGGCCTAAAAAAAATTCATTAACTTCCTCTATATGTTTCATCATTCTTAAATATATGTTGTGACCTTTATTTTCGATAATTGGGGACGATGCAGAGTGTTGGGGGAATTTATGCATCTCTTCCATGTTGACCTAATTTTTTATTTTCATTTTGTCTTCATGTGCTCTTCTTCACAATTTGAGAACTTTGGGGGCTTATGATCTTGTTGGCAAGAGACACTGCAAATGCTTTTTGGTGTTGTCATTGATGGAAACCCTAGTTGACGACAAGATTCGCATAACATCATTTTCTTATATCGGCAATCAGATTGAGGACAGTCTGGTAGAACAGAACATCTGTCAGTTTGGTGATCATTTTTTCACTTACAGACTTCCAGCTGTTATTTTGAGTTGTGCATCTCATGGGAGGTCTATCAGTACATCTAAAGTGTTGTCTACAAATCTTAGTGCCTTGTATTAAGTCTTGTGTGAGTTTGGAGATTCGATTGGTTACTTCTTTGTTTATCAATATTTTGGAGCTGACTCAACTGATGTAATGTGTTGTGGATATTCAGGAAATGTTTATTCGAATATTTTGTGTTTGCTCATCTTGATTTGGGTCTGAGCTAACTTGTGGCTGACCATTGTGGATGCACATTGGATAACTCTTAAGATTTGAGCTGACAAGTTTCTTATATTTTCAAGTTTTTTTTGGAGCCGACATATTGTGATTAAATTGCTAGTCACAGATATATATGTATGATCTCTGATATCATTTTGGTGTGTGTGTGTAGTGTTTCAATGTGTATTGTGAATACCAAAAGATTGTTAGAGAGATTTTATGCACATTTTCACTTGTGCATAAAGATTTTGTGAAGTGAATCAAAGTAGAATAGAGCAGAAGTTCAGTATCAATCAGAAGGATAGAAGATCTACATTTGAGCCTAATTGGAACTATAATCAAGCATTTGTAGATACTATTCCCTCAGTTCATTTTCTTGGATCTAATCCATATCTCTGTAAGGAAGTGTTCCTTCCTATTTTGAGCAGTGAGCTCTAGGCAGTGTGCCTAAATGCAAGTGCATTCATATATTGTAAACTTCTTTTTGAGTATACTTAGACTATATTGTGGATTGGCCATCCACTATGGTTTTTCCCCTAACAGGGTTTCCAAGTAAAAATCCTTGTGTTATGGTGTTGTGGTTATTTGCTTTCTGTTTCTGCATATATCTTTTGGTTGAATATTTTAAGTGGGTTAATGATCAGAATAATAAATTTAATTTGTACAGAACACTAATTCACCCCCCTCTCAATGTTGCTTGTTTCCAACAATTGGTATCAGAGCTAGTTCCTCGAAAGAAGTCTAATAGCTTGGGGAGATCTGGGAAAGTGTTTTCAATGGATACAAGCAATTTTGAACAGCAACTTATGGTGGCCCTAGATGATCTAGACTAGTCAAAATCTGAGAATAGGGAATTGCAAGAAAATATTGAGAATGCGGAAAAATTCATACAATCATTGAAAGAAAAAATCAATGAATCAAGGGAGAAAAGAAAGGAATTATGTAATCAGATCAAGCAGAAGAACAGAAGCATGGAAGATGATCAACTCAGTCATGCCTTAAAGGAGAAAACAAAAGAGTGTGAAAATTTTTCCAAAGAAAATGTTTCCCTGAAGCGTGAGATGGAGTCTATCATGATGAAAATGACAAAGGAAATTGAATATGGAAAGAAGAATGAAGAAAAAATTGCTCAATCCTTGAAAGAAAAATTTGATCAATGTAGCTGCTTGGACAATGAATTGGAACAATCTAAGAACAATGAGGAAGTGCTTGAAAAATAGCTTGATGAACTTACTACTGCAAATGAGTACAAGGAGAAATTCAAAGCCAGTTCAGCCAAGCTTGATGAACTGATTAAAGGTCAAAGGACTGATGGTGACAGTTGAGGTCTTGGATATGAGGAAGGAGAAAGTTCCAAATCTAGACAAAGGAACTCTGGACAAAGGAATTCTAGAAAGGGAAGATTCTGACAAGGAAATCAAATGAATGGATCAAGAAGAAATCCGATGAGAACCAAATGCTCATAGATTCAATGGTTATTGTTTTTATTGGAACAAATTTGGTCATATGGATTGTCACTGTAGGAGCAAGATGAACACAAGTGGACCATCATTCCCAGGTCAGTTCTTTAATTGCTATAATTATTGTCATAAGTCAAGTGAATGCAGAGGTATGATGAATAACCTTCATAGAGATGTTAGATGTTATGCATGCAATAGATTTGGGAATATTGCTAACCAATGCAGATCAAGGAAAAATCAGTGGAACAGTTGGTCTGATTAGAGAAATTTCATATGCTACAATTACAAAAAAATTGGGCATATTGCTAGATTCTATTGGAACAGAAGAGGTCTGGTAAGACAGTGCTACGCCCTTAATACTAGTGTACATCGGGTTATGAATAGTCAGCTTGTGGCTATCTTAACTCTCTATTAAGTCATATTATCATTATTATATTGTTATTTAGTTGTTTAGGTCAGACTAAGACTTATATAGGTGTGTCTAAGTCGGCCTAGGTGATATCCTAGGCATAAATAGGTATATATAGGAGGTTGTGAGTCTTATTTCATCATCAAGTTGTAAAGTGTGTTCTCATTAGAGATATTTGGAGTTTTTCCCTCTCAAAGTAGCTTGTTATTCTTAGTTATTACCAAGTATTTGCAGCATATTTCATATCATATTCTTCTATTGTGCAAGCTCTCTCATAACAAGTGGTATCAGAGCATGATCTTGGCACTGTAGAGGCAAGGTTTTTCTCAATTTTGGAGGCAATTTTTGGAAGAGCGTATCTTTCAGATTTTGGTGATTTTTTTTTTGATTTTTAAAGGGTTTTTGAAGAAAATATTAAGGAAGATACAGTCCATATTTCAAAAGAATTAGAGCATAATTAAGCAAATTATTGTAGAATTAGGGTTTCTACACAATTTTTTTAGAATATGCATATCTCGCACATCTTGTTGAATTGGAGTCTGATCTTTATTGGGTTTTTTAAGACATACTAAAGGAGATTACAGTAAAAATTTCAGAGAATTTAAGTTTCACTTGTGTGATTTATTTTAAAATTAGTGGTTCCCATCATGATAGGGCCTACAACAAGGGGCAAAAAGAATGTTGTCACTCCGGGGAAGACTCCTGATAAGGATGGGGTAATAATAGAGGATATTACTCCTAATGAGGAAATCAATAAGGTCAATGAAGGAATTTCCTCAATGAAGATGGATATGTGTTACCTAACAGGAGATATATCGGACATACGAAACATGTTAAGCACCTACATGGTTGAACCAAGAAAGGAGTTCTCAAGCGACCAAGGTGAAAATCCTAGGTCAGCTACCATTAACACAAGCTTTAGTACTCCTATGGGATCTAGGAATTTATTTCCAAAGGTGGATATGCGTAAGTTCGATGGCAAGGATCCTCTAACATGGATAAACCAAATGGAGAATTTTTTTGAAGTACACCAAATCCCAAATGGACAAAAGGTCACAATGGCTTCCCTATATATAGAACCAGATCAATTCATTTGGTATCATTGGCTTTGCACTCATCGAAGGAAAAAGGGGTTCACCGTCTCATGGTCAATTTTTATAGAGGAAATCCAAGCACAATATAGCAATAGCGTGACAGACAACTTCTTCAGCCAACTAGCTAAACTTCAAAAAATAGGATCAGTTAAGGATTATATTTAGCAATTCCAAACTCTATCCTTAGGAGTGGATACAATTACAGAGGAAAACTTGAATGATTTATTCTTGTGAGTCTCAAGTATCACATTCAACATGAGGTATGCATGTTTAGCCCTAGCTCCATAAATGAGTCTTTTATCTTAGCACGTAGGGTAGAGGTGAAGTATTTGATTCCTAAGAAGCAAGGGGAAAATGTGACAAGAGAGAAAGTATATTCAACACAACCTACTAGCTTGACTCCACAAAAAATTGAGGAGAAAAGAGAAAAAGGGTTGTGTTTCAATTGTGATAGCAAATACAGTCGAGGACATAAATGCAGTGAAAAGAAATTGTTCTATATTGAAGGTCCAAGTGAGGAAGAAGAGGAGGAACCCATACTAGAGGATGAAATGGAGTCAAATGAGGAATCACATGATTCTCAACCAATCATTTCTTATCATGCACTCTCGGGTTTTAGGGCTCCACAAACTCTCAAGGTGGTGGGGTTGTTAGAGAAGCAGAAGGTAATAGTGTTGATCGACTCAGGTAGTACTCATAATTTCATCAACAAAAAGTTAGCTACTCGTCTAAATTGTTTTATATAACCAGCCCCATAGTTTCAGGTTTTGATTGCAGATGGTGGTATAGTTAGTTGTTCAAGGAAGTGTCATAGCATTAAATTATCCATGGGAGATTATCAACTTGATACCCCAATGTATGTGATATCCATGGGTGCAGTAGATATTGTTTTGGGAGTACAATTGCTCACTACATTGGGAACGATTGAGATGAACTTCCAAGAACTATTCATGAGATTTCAATTAGAAGGAAGGGTAGTAGAGCTAATGGTTTTGAAGGAAAAATCCCCACAAATGGTAAGCTCTCATCAAATGCAAAAGTTGCTTAAGAAAGGAGTGGATGGATTTGTGGCCCAGCTATGTTCATTAGAAGTCTCTCAATCTAATGCTCCTACTCATCCAGATTTGCAAGCTATAATTGATCGTCACTCAGTTGTTCTTGGAGATATTCCTAAAGGACTTCCTCCTAAGAGGGATCATGATCATGCCATACAATTAGTCCCAGGGAGCCAACCACCGAACATCAGGCCTTATAGGTATCCACACATAAAAAAGAGTGAGATAGAAAAAATTGTTGGGGAGATGCTAGAGGTGGGAATTATCAGGCATAACCAAAGTGCTTACTCCTCACTTGTGGTGATGGTACGTAAGAAGGATAATACTTGGTGCATGTGTCCAGATTATAGAGTGCTCAACATGTACACCATTAAAGATAAGTTTCCTATTCCATCCATTAATGATTTTCTAGATGAATTGAATGGAGCTATGTATTTTACCAAGTTAGATCTTAGATTTGGTTATCACCAAATTCGGATTAAGGAGGAAGATATTTGTAAGACAGCATTTCAGACTCATGTGGGTCATTATGAATTTTTGGTGATGCCATTTGGTCTTACCAATGCACCATCTACATTCTAAAGCTTGATGAATTCCATTTTTAAGAAGTTCTTGAGAAAGTTTGTGTTAGAATTCTTTGATGATATATTGATTTATAGCAAGACTTGGGAAGAACATTTGCAACATGTGGATCATGCATTACAAATACTTCAAGAACATAAACTCTATGCTAAGCCATCCAAGTGTGCTTTTGGTCTTACGGAGGTGGATTCTTTGGGACACATAGTTTCACATGAGGGAGTAAAGGTGGACCCTAACAAAATTAAGGCTATCATGGAATGGCCTATTCCAAAAACCATTAAGAAACTAAGGGGTTTCTTGGGATTGACAGGGTACTATAGAAGATTTGTGAAGAATTATGGTCATATAGCAGCACCTCTCACCACTCTATTGAAGAAGGATTATTTTCATTGGAACGAGTCTGCCAATATAGCATTTGAGAGATTGAAGGAGGCTATGTGTACAACTCTAAGTGCTTGCCACTCCTGACTTCACCAAGGAATTCATTGTGGAATGTGATGCTTCTCAAAATGGGATAGGATCAGTGCTCATGCAAGAAGGTTGACCAATTGCTTTTGAGAGTCATCAATTAAATGGTAAGAATCAACTAAAACCTATTTATGAGAAGGAAATGCTAGCAATCCTCCATGCAGTTAAACAATGGAGGCCTTATCTATTGGGTAGACACTTCAAGGTTAAGACAGATCATGATAGCCTAAAATATTTTTTGGAACAAAGACTATCTTCTGAAGAGCAACAAAAATGGGTCAATAAGATGTTAAGATATGACTTTGAGATTGTATATAAGAAAGGGAAAGAAAATATTGAAGCAGATGCACTTTCGAGGAAGGATGAGAAAGATGAAGCCTTATTGTGTGCCCTTTCAATATTACAAGCAAATTGGGTTGAGGAAGCCAGAGCAGAGTGGAAAAATGATGTTGCGACAAGTAATCTCATCAAACAATTAAAAAGTGATCATTGTAGTTCAAATAAGTTTTGTTGGAAGGGAGATACTCTTTGGTATAAATATCATTTGTATCTTTGCAAGAATTCCACTCTTAAACACAAGATTCTCACAGAGTTGCATGAGTCTCCAGTGGGTGGTCATTCAGGATTTTTGAAGACATATCATCGAGTCAAGCAAGATTTGTTTTGGGAAGGGATAAAAGGTGATGTTCAAAAATTTGTGGCTGAATGTTTGGTTTGTCAAAGGAATAAAGGGGAGACAATTAAGACACCAGGCCTCTTGCAACCCTTATCTATTCCTAGCCAACGTTGGGAAGAGGTATCCATGGACTTCATCACAAGGCTTCCAAAATCTGAAGGTCATAATGTCATCATGGTAGTAGTTGATCACCTCACTAAATATGCACATTTCATTGCATTATCACATCCTTTTACAGCAAGTGCAGTGGAAAAATATTTTTTGGAGAATATCCAAAAGCTACATGGTACACCTAAGCTTATTGTTAGTGATCGTGATCCTATCTTCACTAGTCACTTTTGGAAAGATTTATTCTCATGTTTGGGTACTCAATTGACTCATAGCTCTTGATACCACCCTCAATCAGATGGGAAAATTGAGGTTGTTAATAAGTGTTTGGAAGGATATCTTCATTGTTTCACTTCAGAGAAACAGTCTCAATGGGTAGATTGGCTACCACTTGCAGAATGGTGGTATAAAACTTCTTTTCATAGCTCATCAAAAATGTCTCCATTTTTGGCACTTTATGGATATCATCCTCCTTCCATCACATCATCAATAAAGGTGTCACCAAGAGTTCAGGTAGTAGAAGACCACTTGCTTCATCAACAACAAGTACTTTCAGGACTCAAGGAGAATTTAGCCATGGCACAAAATTGAATGAAACAACAGGAAGACCAACATCGTAGTGAAAGAATTTTTGAAGTTTGGGATTGGGTCTTCTTGAGATTGCAGCCTTATAAGCATTTCTCACTAAAGCAACAAAAAAAGAATAATAAGTTGTCTCCAAGGTATTATGGTCCATACCAAATCATGCAAAAGATTGGTAGTGTTGCCTACAAGCTAGAGTTGCCACCAACAACAAAGATACATCCAATTTTTCCTGTTTCCTATTTGAAGAAGGTAATTAGGCATAATATTCCCACTCAAACAACACTACCAGAGCTCGATGAAGAAGGAAGAATCATTTTGGAACTAGAGTACATTCGTAAAATATGCACAAAGAAGCTAAGGAATAGAACTCTCACTGAGTATCTCATCCAATGGAATAATTTACCAGTTGAAGATGCCACATGGGAGGATGAGGAGTTCATTCAAAAGAATCCAAACTTTATTAGCATTGAGGACAATGCTTCTTCGAAGAAGGGTGGCATGCTATGCCCTTAATATTAGTGTACATTGGGTTATGAATAGTCGGCTTGTGGCTATCTTAACTCTCTATTAAGTCATATTATCATCAGTATATTGTTATTTAGTTGTTTAGGTTGGCCTAAGACTTATATAGGTGTTTCTAAGTCGGCCTAGGTGATATCCTAGGCATAAATAGGTATATATAGGAGATTGTGAGTCTTATTTCATCATCAAGTTGTGAAGTGTGTTCTCATTAGAGATATTTGGAGGTTTTCCCCCTCGAAGTGGCTTGTTATTCTCAGTTATTACCAAATATTTGTAGCATAATTCATATCATATTCTTCTATTGTGCAAGTTATCTCATAACAGACAGAATACACAACAGGATGTCAAAGGAAAAGGAAAAGTCACTACAAATGTGATCAAGAGGAAAATGTAGAATAAATGGGTGAAAAAGAATCCCTTTGTTGAAGGAAAGATTCCAACACCAGAATCTGCTTCTGGTAATTCCTTCAAGAATTAGTTTTAGGCCCTTGGCCTAGGGGGAGTTGTCAGAAAAATCCTTCAACCCCCTTGCAGGAAAGTGATACTAGAATGTGGACCAGTCCAGTAGGTGGATCAATGCTTTTTAGATGTTGTTTAACTAAATTGGAGCTAGTATTGTAAAGCTTTGGAAATATGTAGGAGAATTATCTATCTCAGTTCTTGAAATCAGAGTAATCATATGAACTAGGGTTAAGGAATTTATTGCGACAAAAAGGGTTAGTTGTGCGAGTGATAAAAATCCATTTTTATCTTTCATTTATCACTTTGCATTTTGAAGGAAAGCAGTTTGAAGAGCCCTAGAGTGAACCTTGTTGAATTGTGAAGAGATTCAAAGCGTGGAGAAGAATCTACAAATGAACTTTGATTCAACAGAAAGGTATTTTTTGAAAAGCCTGTGAATTTGTGAATTTGCAATCATGGCCACTCCATTGGTAGTCAAGGTCAAGGACAAACCCCGTCCTAAATTCAAATGGCATCCCTATAAGTCTATTGAGACCAAGCCCTTAAGAGCGTTTTCATCTATGTTGTACAAAGTTTTACACAGTGAGGATATTAGAGAATATATTCATGCGAACATTGGAGAGTTAGGCATCTCTCAAATAATGAATCTATATTCCCATCATATAATTGGAGAAGATTTTATTGTAAAACTGAAATTTCAAACCCTAAAAGAGAGGAAGTTTGCATAATTTGTGAGATTCCCATATTTGAGGAAAATGAATGGGTTAGATACATCTTGAGTCATGTTCATGCTGAATTCATGTGGCTAAATATACCCTTCAAAATCACAAAAGAGGCTATATGTGCAGTAAGAGGCCTGAATTCCACCGGTAGACTTCTAGTCTTGAAATCTGTGAAAAATGACAAGGTTACTGAGGCAACAGGCGCACAATGGGATAGAAGGGAAATTACAATAGAAGACATTATCGAAGTGGGTGTGAAATTCACATCAATGGTCATTGGTTACAAGATATACCATTCTAGCCAGGATAATTTTGTATCCGGTATGGTCATCTATGCAACTTATGAAATGGTAAAGAAAAATGTATAATATGACTTGTGCAAGCTACTCAAAAGTTAGTTGTTGGAGAATCTAAGCAAAATCAAGAAAGATAAGAAGAATACTTTCAAATATGGTAATCTTCTATTATGCTTATTTTTCTATTTCATGAATGAGGTTTTGGGCATTGGAAAAGTACATTGGAAAAATGATGAACCTATAGTTGTTCAGATAAGGAACAAGTTGTTTGGAATGGGTGATTGTCAAGTCAAGAATACTACCCTTTGGGGGTACTTCAAAAATTTCTAGGACGTGATGAATGCCAAGGAAAGAATTCCCACTTCAATTGTGGAACAATACAAAGATATTATCTACTTCATGGTAAATATTGACCAATGTCATATGGAAGCTACTGATCCTATAACAATTTGGATCATGCCTATGGGATACAAAGTAGAGGAGAATGTTCTGAAGATGTATGCAGAACACTTACTGAATTCACCTTTGGATCAAGGAGAAGAGAGGTTTGGAACATATGTAGCAAAAAGTATACATGTGAATGAGGAATTGAGAAAACTAGTGATAGTCAGGATAGTAAGAAAAGAGACAAAAAAAATTGAAGAAAGGATGGGCTTACCTGTAGAATCTTTGAGAGAAGCGAGAAGGAGGAGAGATGAGGCAGAACTAGCAGAAGTGAAAGAAAAAACAAAGTCTGCTAGTCCTAGTACATCCTCTGCCTAAACTAGATCTACAAGGGGTTCCCCTATAGCCAAGCCTTCTCATGACAAGCCTTCTAGTAAAAGTAAGAAGAATAAAAGTACAAGAACATATAAGCATGTTTCAGAAGATGAGGAAACAGGATCTGAAGAAGTCTTGAGAGAAGTAAAAGCTACCAGAACTCAGGTTGTCGAGTTAAACAAGAGAAAATCTTCTGACAAAGAAGAAAAGGAAAAGAAAGCTACAATTGATAAACCTTGTATGTTAATTGATGAAGTTGTGAATGCAGTTGTCGAGGATGGTAATCTCAACCCCCTCTATGAATTGTATGAAACTTTTTATGAATTGGGTCAAAGAGTTCTAGAAGAAGCTACAATAAAACATTTGAACATTTTCAATAAAGCCCTTGTTGAGATTATGTCTAGCTTACCCAAGAATCTATATCATAATTTGGAATGAAGAAGATTAAGTGTTAAAACAGAAGAAGAAAATCTAAGGAAGAGAGTTCTTGCAGATTTGTGCCTAGAAATGTCAATTGAAGAGATGGATTCACTCCTTGAAAAAGTTAAAAAGGAATTTAAGAGCAAGACAAGAGTGAATAAACTCATGATTGGTGAAACTGATTCTATTGTTGGTGAAACCAAGGAAATTTTGGAAGAGTTTCTATCAAAGAATAAGATTAACATTGAGGAAATAAATATTGAAAATGTTTCTAGAAAATGAGGAAGTGAACGAGGAGGTAAATGTAAATGAAGAAGAGAATGTGAATGAGGAGAATATGAATGTATCTGATCCTCAAGAAGTTGAGGATATTTTGATTTCTCCTAATGTGAAAAATATAGACACTTATGGAAACTGAAGTTCCTAAGGTGCTATTAGCTAGGGAGAAGGTAGTGCAAAATGAAGAGGTTGAAGTGCCTAAATTCAATCCGGAAACAGTCTCAGAAGGTCCCAAGGCTGAAGAAGAAAAATTTTAGGAAATCAGAGTGGAGGAAAGAGACACTACCAAGGCAATGAAGAGATCTTTGATGGAGCAACATGAAGATTTTGATCCTAAATTGGATGAAAGTTCAATCAATCTATGTACTTTGTCCCCAATTTAGATGATGAAGGTCGCATCAATTGCTCAAGCTAAGGCCAGTGAGAATATTCTGAAGTCTCACATAGAAGATAGTGAATTGGTAAATCTTGCATCTGGAGTCTTGTAGAAATTAATGCCTACTCATGTCAGGGATCCATCAGGTTCCTCTTTCGGCGAGCTAAAGAAGCTCATAAATGTTGTAGGTATTCAATTTGAGTCTCTTGAGAAATCTATTGAGGATAAAGTGCAAAAGGAGTTTAATAGAAAAAGACTTAGTCAGTTGAAGGTAGTGATTGCAAAGGATAAGATTTTGTTAGGTATTTGCATAAAGAACACTCAAGGTTATATAACTGAAGCTGGAAAAGCCTACAAGTCTTGTTTGGTTCTATCCAAGTCTATTGAAGGTAATGAGAAAAAGGTGAGGGATCTAGAAAATCAATTAGCTACCATTTAAGCTACTTTTGATCCATTAGTTGGTGATGTGGTTTAGCAAGAAGGTCGAGCAACAGTCATACTTGACAAAATAATATTTTTGAAGAATGAAAATGACAAAATTGTTGGGAGAGAATGTGAACTCAGGGGACTAATTTTTCAAAAGATTGAGATAATGATGAGTGCTTTGAAGGAAGCGAAAGTTGTTGTAGCAGTTAGTGACCCAGAGAATCTTGAAACTACAGAGGCTCAATCCTATTTAATGTGTGGTCAAATAATAGTTCTGGAAAGTCTCTAAAAGGTTTGTGATGACAATTTAAGAGTGCTAAAGCATGATTTTGTAGATGTCTTCAAATCTTTGTAAGTTACAAGTTTATGTTTGTACAGGTTTGGAATTTTGTCTCAGTTTCCCCAGTTTTTCCCATTGATGTCAAAGGGGGAGAAGTGTATAGTGAAAAATACATAGTTATCATAGGGGGAGTTGTCTTTTTTCCAAGATTGAAGTTTCCTTTTAATGTTTTGAAATGGTAGGGTAACTCATGTTTGTTTTGATCTGACACTTAGTCATTTTTCACTAAGTCTTTCCATCAATGCCAAAGGGGGAGATTGTTGGCAAGAGACACTGCAAATGCTTTTTGGTGTTGTCATTGATGGCAAACCTAGTTGGTGACAAGATCCGCATAACATCATTTTCTTATACCGAAAATCAAATTGAGGACAGTCTGATAGAACATAACATCTGGTAGTTTGGTGATCATCATTTCACTTACATATTTCCAGTTGTTATTTTGAGTTGTGGATCTCATGGGAGGTCTATTAGTACATCTAAAGTGTTATCCAGAAATCCCAATGCCTTGTATTAAGTCTTGTGTGAGTTTGGAGATTCGGTTGGTTACTTCTCTATTTATTAGTATTTTGGAGCCGACTCAATTGATGTAATGTGTTGCAGATATTTAGGAAATGTTTATTCTAATATTTTTTGTGTTTTCTCATCTTGATTTGGGTCTGAGTTAACTTGTGGCTGACTATTGTGGATGTGCATTGGATAACTCTTAAGATTTGAGCCGACAAGTTGCTAATATTTTCAAGTTTTATTTGGAGCCGATATATTGCGAGTAAATTGCTAGTCGCAGATATATATGTACAATCTCTTATATCATTTTGGTGTGTGTACGTAGTGTGTCGATGTGTATTGTGAATACCAAAAGAGTGTTAGAGAAATTGTATGCACAGTTTCACTTGTGCATAAAGATTTTGTGAAGCGAATTAGAGTAGAACAAAGCAGGAGTTCAGTATCAGTTAGAATGACAGAAGATCAACATCTAATCCTAATTGAAACTGTAATCAAGCATTTGTAGATGTTATTCCCTCAGTTAATTTTCTTGGATCTAATCCAAATCTCTGTAAGGTAGTGTTCCTTCCTATTTTGAGCAGTGAGCTCTAGGCTGTGTGTCTGAATGCAAGTGCATTCCCATATTGTAAACTTCTTTTTGAGTATACTCAGATTATATTGTGGATTGGCCATCCATCGTGGTTTTCCCCTAATAGGATTTCCACATAAAAATCCTTGCATTATGGTGTTGTGGTTATTTGCTTTTTGTTTCTGCATATATCTTTTGGTTGAATGTTTTAAGTGGGTTAATGATCAAAATAATAAAGTTAATTTTTACAGAACACTGATTCACCCCCCCTCTTATTGTTGCTTGTTTCCAATAGATCTTTCATTCATACTTCACGAGTTACCTATTTATATATATAAGAACTAATCTAAACCCGAACTCCTAGATCCCCATGTCTCTTGATTACTTTTTCTTTTCTTGTTTCTCATTTTCTTTATCTTTGTTTGTCTCTCCATAGCTTATTAGTGATGTTGTGGTGCTTATGTATTGTCCCTCACATGTGTGACAACATTTCCATGTTTACATCCTACAATGTCTCATGGGCCACAATATCACTTCCCTTTCTCTCACTACTTAGGATGCCACATGCTCCTTTTATTTGCATGCACCATCCTAAAGGGGGGATACTATAGCTCTCTAATTTTACATAAGGTGAATTTAGTGGCCAACAAATCCCTTACTAAAAAAATTTCATTTTTCAAAAGTGCATTCTTCAACAAGGACCCCATAGCAAAAGCATTTGAAAACTTTCCTTCATCAAAGGATTACTTTTTCTAATGAAGAAGTCTAAAAACTTTCCTTTAAGAAGGAGCATTCTTTTTTATCATATTCCTTGACAAAAGAGATTTTTCAAAAGAATTCCTTGATGATAGAATCATTTGAAAAAAATGTTGTGTTTTTCAAATAGAGTGCCCCCTTGCGTGGGCCCCTTGCTATCTTGAAGGTTTCTTGAGGGGAACCCTTTGAAAACTTCTCCTTCAATTGCTTTCTTTGTGTTATGTCTATTTGAGCCTTTCTACCTAACATTTTTTATCTGTAGCTTAACATGCTGCTTTGTAGGAATGAGTGTCGGCCTCCTACAAGGATTTCCTAATTTGGATTCTATAGCCATAATTCAGAGAATGCACATCTAACCTGGATAGATATTTGACCATTGCAAAGGTGCATTTAACTTGTCAACCCAGGGATGTAGACTTGAAATGGGTCAACACTGTATGTGCACTAGGAATTCCTAAGTAGCCATATCTAATCTATGACTAAGAAACACACAATATTGAAAGTAAATTGCAAGAAGGAAATAAAGAAAAAGCTAAGAATTAACCAATGACTATGCTAAACTGAGATGCATAACAAGTATAAATATTTTGGTGGACAAACAGGAAACTACTCTATCTACTTTGGCTGCAAGAACAGACACAGAATGGACTTCTAGTGGTTGCAGGAACAGTCAATACCAAATTTTGAACTAAGTATAGAAATTAACACTAGGCTAATTACTCTAAAGAAAGGATTACTCACCAAGTGGGCCCCCTTGGATGAGTATCCACTAAAACTAATACAAACTCAAATACTCAAATTCAAACTATCATCTCATTCATTAAAAAATTATGTAAATAGAGTAATCAGCATGGTTGTATAGAAAAAAGAGAATGCTCAATACATCAATATCATCTTTCAACAATCAGTAACTAAGGGTTGAAGTCCTCAAAAGGAGATTCAAATCCATATTTATTCAACTAGCTAAACAGGGCAGTCAACTCCCACTAACTGTGAGGACGCCATTTAGGGAAAGCAGGAAAAGAGTGGCAAAGTGGTTACACATGTAGGGAATCCAATCAAACATGCATGCCCAAACGTGGACTCAACGCTGTAGTAATGCTCGTGATTGCTCAATGCCATAAATGCAAGGTGGTTACAAACATCTATTGTGGGGAATCTTTCATCGTCGCTCTTCAGTTGACTCCTTTGAATGATTCCCCTGCATGATCATCTGTCGGTTTCCTTTCCCAACTTAGCATCCACCAATTGCATCCTGCATGGCAATTTCAATACGCATAATAATTGCACATCTAAAATCACCTTAGATAACATTCATCAATCACATGCAAAATTAATATAGATAATCTACATAATATGTTAATGTCATTGAAACGTCACAAGGATAGGATAAACCCATTGTCAACGGTTTGAGGGAAACATTATACAAAATATTAACATTGGACGACTAAAGTTCATGATAATTCCAGAAAAATGAACTATAAACTCTACCCAAGTTTTAACCAAAAACTAGGCTCATCATCCCCCCAGCCTAATGTCTTGCTAGTCCTCCAATAGTGGAAGGGTTATTCTTTTGTTTGGTTAAGGCTCTGAAGTTTGCAACCGCAAGCTGGCCAACATCTATTGTTGTAGTATGTGAGTTTGGATCCCAAGAAAATCCTCCTAGTCTATTAAATTTTTTCCACCTTTTCCTTTCTATATCAGCATCATGTTGGTAGAATCTATAGTTTGGTATAGGCTACATAAGAATGGGTGGTTGGAAGGTTAGGGGAAGCCAAAATCTCCCCTTTTCTCTACCAAGTTGGATTTACCTGTCAATTCTCTTCAATGTTGCGGCATAGTTATGAATAGAATGGGGCTTATCTTGTTTTAGTTCATCTATTAAACTATTCCATCGTTGAGCTAGATATCCTCTTATGAGCTCCTCTTTTGTTGTCATTTTAACCTCATACTCAGAATAGACAGCTTCAATCCAAGGCATGATTTTGTTACCATAGCTAGGTTTGAGGAACATCCTGAGCCATTCTCTATGGATATCCTTCGGGTTACCTGACTCGGCCCTAATGGGTGAGGGGATATTGGATTCCATTCTTCTATAAACATTGTTCTACTCACCCCAATTAATTTCATTTTGTGCCCAGGGCATAAATTCTCTTAGTTGAACATCCCCAACATACAGCAACGGGTTCCAATCATGATCCTGTGTGACAGCATAATTGTGCAAATAAAATTCACATAACAGATTTTTTATCTCAGGGGAAGTAATTTTGTAGGCATTGAATAATTCAACAGGAGTTTCAATGGAGGGATTTAAGTTAAAAAAAAATTGATAACCTGAAAGAGAGATATTTCTCTTTCAAGTGCAAGGCATAAACCCTTGCAGGAGCTTTGCATTCAAGAATTTGTGGCACTAAGGTCACAATGTTATTGACTTTCTTCTTTAAAGTAGCGATCTCCTCATTTTTCTCCTCAATAATCTCATCCCTCTCTTGGATTTCCTTTTTCAACTTCTTCCTCTCCTGTTTCCATTCTCTCTCCCTCTATATTTCTTTCCATAGATTTAAAATTGCTACATGAATTGTAAAATTAGGAGGGTTATATGAATTCCTACCAATGTTCGTGTTGATGGCTACTCCCTAAACGGCACTATTTGCATGGACTCGGGTTGTTCAGTTGTATGAGGCTGAAGGGGTGTTATTTCTTCGTCCTCTTCTTGTTGCAGGATCTCTTGTTCTTGTTCTTGGTTCTACTGCACTTCATGTTGTGGTTGCAGGAACTCCTGCCCCTATTCTTGGTTCTGCTATAGGAAACCCTGCTCATCCTCAAACTCCTATGTGATACTAGCAAGGTTTGCAAACGTCACTTTTACTACTTCCTTAGAGATATCTTCTTTCATTTTATCAACTTGTTCTCATTCCACTGAAGTTTCAATGTCCCCATATGATGTCTCATCATGCCTAGGGTTTTCCTGTGAAGGTTCATAAAAAGATGGTCTAGCAGGTTTTGATTTCCTAGAGATGCCCTTATGTTTCCCTTTGGCTGCAGGATGAATAGGGTCATCCTTTCTTTTCCTAGCACTTGGAACCTCTTTTTCTACAAGCTAGGTTTGACCTTTTTCTTTTTCTTCTCTTGCTTCAACTTCTCTCTTCTATGCCCTAGTTCTTATTAGGGTTTGCAAGGGGACATTGTCATCAGAGTCAAATGAAGTGCTTGCTTTTTTATGAATGTTTTTTTTCAGAGGAACTAATGTTTATGGCCTCCTTTGCTACTGTAGGAGGATTTATACTAGAACTGGCACCAAAAAATGAGGCACAAAAGGTATCTTCAGCTATGCTTAATCTTCTTCTAGACCTACGAAACTAAGGTATAACCCTAGGCGGCAAATGCTCAACATTGGAAAATTCTTCTTGATGGTAATTTTGATTAACTTGAACAAATTCCCCCCAAGTCATTCCAGACACATCATGCAAAGATTTCTTAACTATAAATTTTATCAAGCAATGGTGGGAGACAGAGTTATCCCTACCTTTCTTGGTCTCGACTACCATAAAGGAGAGGAGATTATATAAGACATTGGGAACTTTCATCCTCCTTTCTTGCCACAGGTGGCTCAGAAGTTTAAAGTGTACTGAGTGCAGGTTCAATCATAATCCCTCACAGGTGATATACCTTATAATGTGCACAGGTGCCTGCTTCCATGGTTCAGGCAAAGACATTCTTTTTGCGCCCTATTTTTACACACTAATTGGTGGGTCACCATGTACTATGAATTCTTCTATGGCCGACCTACGTCCCTAGAGGTAGGGTAATTCTCACCATCAGTAGGTAACCCTAAAATTTCTACAATTCTCTCTTCAGTCACCACCACTTCTAACCCTTTTACCGTGGCTTTTCCTTCTGAGAATGGTTGGGAAAATTCAAGTGCAATGCCCTCGTCAAATCCATCCAACTTCGTGAAATAGTTGAACCATCCATAGCATTGAAATTCTTCCAGACATTGTGCATCTTGCAGCAATGCGCTATGAACCAAGGGCTCATTCTAAATTAAGCCACCCCCCATTTTCTAAAGTCACTATCACTCAACAAAATTTCCTTCCCCTGCAATTTTTGTTTTGAAAACCACCACCTTTCTTGCTAAATTTTTACTACTAGTGTCGACAGAATTCCCTTCTTTGTCTCTACTTTTTACCATTTACTGCTTAGTCTTGAGATTATGACAAGGTAATTAAGGCAAGGAAAGGGGGTGATAAATGAGGGTGGTAATGGAAAGAATTGGCGACTCAGTTACCATCACTTCACACATGCGACCTAGATTTTAAAATCAGCTTGTTTAAATTTTCTGACATAGCCAGGTTACGATTTTACATTTTTTTATTCCCCCCAACCTAATTTTGCACATGTGTCACATGTGTGGGAAGGGAGTGGCGGCTTGACAGCAAATGATGAAATATTATGCAATCACCTATAATAATGTGTGATGATTAAATAAATGCACCCAAAAGGTAATTAAGATATGAGAATTACCACATACATACCTGATCGTGCAAAGGATACATTGCAAAGATCAAGGAGAGAAAGTACCGATTTTCCTTTTTTGAAATGATTGAGCAATTAATCAAAAGTGAAGTGAAGTGGAGTGAGCTAGAATGAAATGATGGAAGACAGAGAAAGGGGGTGCAAATGGACGGATGGGCGGATGGGTGAAGAAATGGATTTCCACTAAGGTGGAAATCTTTATTATGAAAATGTATGTACCTTAATTTAGCCAAAATGTGGGACACTAGGTCCACCAACTTCAGCTGTAGGAAGCTCGTGTATTGAATGTTGAGTGAGTTGCTGCAAGGGTCATTCCTTGGATGTTGGCTTAAGTAGCTTGATTCTGTTAGGGCTAATGATGGTGGGTTGAACACCTTCGTTAGGAAAGACTTTGGAAATGTTGAATGGTCCTAACCACCTTGTCCACAACTTCTCTTCATTGTCCTGATGCTTTAGGTCGTATGACAATACCCAATCACTTGGTGGAAACTCATTTTCCCAATCATGCCATCTCATCTTTGATTTTTCTCTACTTTAGTGTGGTGCAAGGCTACCCTTCTCATTTCATCTGGAGCATTTGGTTGCATGACCAAAATAGGAGTATGAGTCAAGGATGCCTTGGAAAATTTTTGCAACATCCTTCTATCCATTCAACATCTCTTGCTAGGTGAGAGTACGCTGGCAAGGGAAATTGTTCTTCCTTAGTGGCAATGTTGAGTTTTCTATAATCAACACAAACTCGCTATTTCCCTCCTTTTTTTGGCACGACCATCATTGAAGTCATCCACTAGCTATTTGAAATGAGGCAGATAAATCCAACAGCTATTAATTTCTGCAGCTATGTTTTAACAGCTTCTCCTATTACAGGGTTGATTCTTTGTTGAGGTTGCCCTACTAGTTGACAATCGGCTCTAATGTAGATTTTTCAAATGTAGAACTTAGGATCTGGTCCCTTCATATCATGGTATTTCCATGCAAATGCATGTTGATGAGATTGATGTAATTGTTTGAGTCCATATGGGGCATGGAACATGCTCGTTGCTGCAGGAAGTTTCTCTGCAAACAAAGTGGCTGCAGGAAGAGTGACTACAGAAAGTTTAGGGGGAATTGTTCGGACAGAAGTAGAAGAGGATGCTCATTCCTCTTCATAACGGTTATGGATTATACTAGATAACACCTCTTCCTTGTCTTGAAACTACAAGAAATAACTTCTACCTAACATCGTGAAGTGCACCATCGAGTTAACTTCCCCAATTCCCTCATTATCTTGTGACCATAGAGAGAAAATCATGGGGTCTGTTGGATTCTCCCACGAGTCTAGAAGGTCTATAACACTAGGATCCATAGTAGAATCATTAACAAGTTGTAGGACAATAGGACGAGGTCTCATGCATGCAAATTTTAGTTGTTGCAGGACATACTTAGTTATCGCATTAATCACTCTCCCTAAATCACTCAGGGAATTGTTTACTTGAATCTCATGGATAACAGTTGCTACAGGATTGTTTGGATTATTGTACTTGGGAAGGGTCTCTTTTCCAACCATGCTATCAGAAAATTGTCTCATTTCATGGACTGTAGTCGAGTATTTCTCCTTTTTTTCTGACTTCTTAAGATAAGCTTCCTTGATTGTTCCGCCATGTATAGGGACATCCTTCATGGCCTGAAATAGGGATGTATGAATATCCATGATTTCAAGAGTTGTATCCTCCTTTCCTTTCTCATACTTGGAAACTTCCAATTCCTAATGGAATGGTGGCTCTTGTTCATGATGGTTAGGTATTGTTGGCTGAATAAGATCGTTCAAAGGTTCCTACTTCTCTTCCATAGGTAGTTCAATGATGATGGGTGTGGAAGGAGTGGATCTAGTAGTTTCTAAACATGAGCGAATAGCATATGCAAGGAATTGGTTTGAATCAGCAGGGCATATTGGTTGCAGCCGTGGTGTGTTATTTAGGAAGAGTGTGGGCTGAGCTGGCAGCTGAGTAAATCTGTGTGCATTAGTAGGTGGAGGCATTATAGCAAGTTGTTGGAATTGAGAAAATAGCTGCATGAAATTGTCTGCCTGGTTTGGCCTAGAAAAAGATAATGGAGCTGGTAACATACCTTGTTTTGGAACCCAGAGCTTCCTTTGTGCACCAAAGTAGACTTGATCTCCCTTAGGTGGAATCTTGTTGTCAATGTCAATTACTATCTTGCAGTTGTAGTCCTTATGTTTGTCTTTGGCTTGAAGTGTACCTAGCTAAGTAGCTAGGTTGCTTGTAATATCTTGCTTTAAATTCGTTAACACATCAGTGATCTCCATCCTTGGAACTCCATGAGTTCTCTCCTCTTTTGAAGTTGTCCTAGAATAGTCCTGGAATATTTCCTTGATATCTTCCCAAGAGACTTGAGTGATATCTCCTCTTGCCATCAAGTCCAGAGCATCAGTATAACTCTCACTAATTCCCAACAAGAAAAGCAGCTTCTAAGATTCTTCATTAGGTGCATGGTGTGGAGATTCCTTCATTCAGGACAAAAACCTTGAAACATAATCTTCCAAGCTCTCATCTTCCTTTTGCTGCATCCTAGAAGTATCACTTCCTTTTATATCACTTCCCCAACAATATTCCTTGTATTTTCCAAATAAATTTATCTTCATGTCCTCCCAATTTTCCATGGTATTTCTGCCTAAACTCATAAACCATCCTAGTGCAGCTTCTCTCAAAGTGGCGAAAAGTAGCTCACGCTCAGGAGCATCAGTGGTGTAGTCATGATCCTGACAGAGCAGGTCATATTCAAACAAGAAGGTATCACCCATGTTTTCTTGATAGATTTTCAAGGAAAGGGGCTATCAATCTAATTTTGGGTCTTCAATGGAAGCTTAAAAATTAGTCAAATGGTTCTTCTTCTTCTTTTCTAGGCAGACTTGGGATCTCAACTTTTTGCAGTATCAACTCAGCATCAACTAGCTCACACAAAGAATGAGTAAAAGAATAGGAAATCATTATTCGCCTATACAAGAGGTATTCTAAGAACAGCCCAGAAGAAATGCTATAATAGAAAAATTATCAATGACTATGAAGAACCTCCTAGCTTGACACCATCCCCGGTAACGGTGCCAAAAATGTCAGCCTCCTACAAGGATCTCCTAACTAGGCTTCTATAGCCATAATTCAGAGACTGGACATCTAACCTAAATAGCTATTCAACCATCGTGGAGGTGCATTTTACTTCTCAACCTAGGGAAGTAGACTTGAAATGGGTGAACACTGTATGTCCACTAGGAATTCCTAAGTAGGAATCTCTAATCTACGACTAAGAAACACAATACTGAAAGTAAATTGCAAGAAGGAAATAAAGAAAAAGCTAAGCATTAACCAGGGACTATGCTAAACTGAGATACATAAAAAGAATAAAGATCTAGGTGGACAGACAGGAAACTACTCTGTCTGCTTTGGCTACAAGAATAGACACAGAATGGACTTCTAGTGGCTGCAGGAAAAGTCAATACTAGATTTCAAACTAAGTACAGAAATTAACACTAAGCTAATTACTCTAAAGAAAGGATTACTCACCAAGTGGGCCCCCTTAGATGAGTATCCACTAAAACTAATACAAACTCAAATACTCAAATTCAAACTATCATCTCATTCATTGAAAAATTATGTAAATAGAATAATTAGCATGGCTATATAGAAAAAATAAAATGCTCAATACATCAATATCATCTTTCAACAATCAGTAACTAAGGGTTGAACTCCTCAAAAGGAGATTCAAATCCATATTTATTCAACTAGCTAAACAGGGCAGTCAACTCCTAGTAACTGGGAGGACACCATTTAGGGAAAGCAAGAAAAGAGTGGCAAAGTGATTATGCCTACAGGGAATCCAGTCAGACATGCATGCCCAAATGTGGACTCAACGCTGCAGTAACGCCCGCAATTGCTCAATGCCATAAATGCAAGGTGGTTACAATTGTCTGCCATAGAGAATCTTTCGTCCTCGCTCTTCAATTGACTCCTTTGAATGATTCCCCTACATGATCATCTGTCGGTTTCCTTTCCCAACTTAGCATCCACCAATTGTGTCCTGCATAGAAATGTCAGTACGCATAATAATTGCACATCTAAAATCACCTTGGAGAACATTCATCAGTCACATGAAAAATTAATATAGATAATCCACATAATATGTTAATGTCATTGAAACTTCACAAGGATAGGATAAACCCATTGTCAACGGTTTGAGGGAAACATTATACAAAATATTAGCATTGGATGACTAAAGTTCATGATAATGCCAACAAATGAACTATAAACTCTACCCAAGTTTTAACCAAAAAATAGGGTCATCAATGAGCACCTATAAAGCCACTTTTACTATCAAGATTACAAGACCGAGCACCTCGTCAAGCTTTCCTTGAAGATCGAGCACCTATAAGGGCCTTTCACAACACACTCTCCAAGACCAAGCACCTATAAGGGCCTTTCACAGTACACTCTCCAAGATCGAGCACATGTGGAGTCCTTTCATGTTAAGCCTCTCAAGAATGAGAACCTGTGGCACTCCCTTTGTAGGACCCAACAACTGAGAAGCTCCTTCTTTCTATAGGACTGAGAACCTATAGAGCCTTTGTTAAACTTTCATAGGATCGAGAACCTATGGAGCCTTTGTTCAACTTTTGAGGGACCGAGAACCCATGGAGCCATTTTTGCAAGATCGAAAACCTATGGAGCCATCTCTCTCTCTCTCTCTCTCTCTCTCTACATCAAGGTTTCCCTATGGGAATGAGAACCTATAGAGCTACCTCCTACATGTTTGGGTGTGCCAACTCAAAGATCTGCTTCGTAGACACTTAAGGTATATTCTCTTCAACCTCTTTATACTTTACCTCACATTTGCACTAACACATATGCTCGCTAAAGTAGGGGAAAAAATGTAATGGAGTGAATTTGCACCCTTAGGAAAATTCCCCATTTCATCAACCCCTACCTTAGAAAATGTAAACCTGGTGATGTAATTTCACTACTGCCACCTTTCTCATTCCACCCGGCTGCATCTTTTTATGTCAATGTAAGAATCTCTATCGAGGATGCGCACACGTTGCACAAACCTTCGTACATGCACCCCATGGCCTCTGTGCACCGCGCTACCATCCTCACAATATTCCTACCTCTAGAATCTATAGGGGTGTTACACTTCTCCATTGGTCATGAAGCATAACCTCTCTTGCTTCCTCAACCAACAAAAAATGGGTCTTTTTCCTCCCTTTTGCTAGTTCAAATCCATCAACTTACATAATTTCACTCCTTCACTCTCTCCACTCTTGTTGACTCAATTCTTACTCATTCTAACTTACTAAGCTCACTCCATAGCTTCTTGTTGGCATATGACTTCTAGTGTTGTCATTGATGGCAACCTAAGTCGTTATTCTAGTCCACAGATTAGGATTTGTTCACACTAGCAGGCAAAGTAATGAACAGAGTATTACCAGAAGAGAGAATGAAGAATAGGGTATCAAGTTAGTATGTCGATCTGTATGCTTCACTGGATTATCATTTTTAGTTGTGGATCTCGGGGAAGGTTGTTAAGTATCTATATTATCTTATTGTTAAGTTTTGTGATCTCGCATTAATTGGTGTATAAGTTAGGAGATCTAGTAGGATGATTTTTTGTTTATTAGCTCACGGTAGCTGACTTAGTGAATATGGCATGTCGCAGATATTCGAGGTATAATTAATTAAGGTATCCTATGCTTGAAGATTTTTTTTGGGTCCTAGCTATTTCGTGGCTGAATTTGAAGGGTATGCATCAAATATTAAATGTGGATTGAGCCAACTATTGGAAAATATTTGTATTTTGTTGAAGTCGACATGAAGCAACTAAATCTTTGATAGCAGATGTATATAAGAGATTGGTTAATTCATCTTGAAGAGTGAGTGTGTGTATGTTCGAAGTGTGTGAATAGCAAAATGGTTGTTGAGTGATTTGGCATAGTTTCACTTGTGTAGAAGAGGATTGTTGTGAAGCGAATTAAGGCAGAGCAAAGTGAAGTGCAGAATCAGACAAAAGGTCCAAAATTTGATCTATGAGCCTCACCGGAACTAAAACCAGGCATTTGTAGATGTTACTTTCTCAATTCAACTCTTTGTTGTAATCAAAATATATTGTAAGGCAGTGAGCCTTCCTGATTTTGAGTAGTGAGCTCTAGGCAGTGTGCCTAAATGCATGTGTATTCCCCTTTTTCTTCATACTTTTAACAGAGTATAAATTATGCATTAACCTCCACTGTCGTTTTTCCCCTAACAGGGTTTCCATGTAAAAATATTGGTGTTATGGAGTTTTGATTGTTTCCTTCATGTGCTTTCATCTTTACTTTTGTTTAAATTATGTAAATGGTTTAAGATCTAGATTTTAATTTAAATATTGTTGAACACTAATTCAGCCCCCCACCTCTCAATGTTCCTTGAGTCCAACAATTGGTATCATAGCAAGGTTCCTCTGCAGAAGTTTAATAGATTGAGGTGGATCTTGGAATACAATGGACTCTGGTGGTCTTCAATAGTATCTTTTGGTGGCACTTGATGATCTTGATCAGTCTAAAGAAGTCTTGAAATGAAAAGAAAATCTTAAGGATGTTGAAAAATTCATTCAATCATTGAAGGATAAAATAAATGAGTCAAGAGAAAAGAGGAATGAAATATGTGATCAGCTAAAGTAGAAAGAAAGTAAATTCTTGGAAGATGTTCACCTGAATTAGACCCTAAAAGAAATAACTGAAGAATGTGAAATGCTTGCTAGAGACAATCTTCCTCTAAAGCTTGAGATGGAATCTATGGTGATGAAGCTAACTAAGGAGATTGAAGAAAGGAAGAAGAATGAGGAGAATTTGACCCAGTCCTTAAAAGAAAGATCTAAAGAATGCAGCAGAGTTAATAGTGGATTCATTCAGCTAGAGATTGAACTACAACAATCCAGAAATAATGAACAAGACCTTCAAAGACAGATAGTTATTCTCAGAGATGAACTCACTATTGCAAATGAATACAAGGAGAAGTTTAGGATCAGTTCTGCTAAACTTGATGAGCTAACTAAAGGTCAGAAGGATGCAAATGATAAGCGAGGGCTTGGATATGAGAAGGGAGAAAGCTCTGGATCTGAACATAAGAATTCCAGACAAAGAAATTAGATGAACAAAGGAAGAAGGTATTCGGTAAGACAACCCAATGCTCAAAATTTTAATGGTCACTGATTTTCTTGTAATAAAATTGATCATATGACTTCTCAGTGTAGAAGTAAAATAAATTCAAGTAGTCCACCATTTCCTGACTAGTGTTTTAGTTGTAATAATTTTGGTCATAAGGCAATTAAATGCAAAAGTATGTCTATCAGTGTAAGGAATGTTAAATGCTACAACTATGGAAGATTTGAGCATATTGCTAATCAATGTAGATCAAGAGGAAATCAATGAAATGAATGGTCTAGACAAATAAATCCTATGTGTTACAATTCCAACAGATTTGGTCACATTGCAAGATTCTTCAGGAACAGAAACATGGATAGAAGAGGTCTAGTATACAAAGGAAGAATTTCATAGAAATATGATAAAGGAAAATGGAAAGTGATTGTGGAAGAAATAATAGATCAGATGAAGAAAACATGGGTAAGGAAGAGTGAGTCTGATGAAGAAAATAAGCCCGCACTAGAATCTGCTTCTAGTAATTCCTCCGGAAATTGATCTTAGGCCATTGGTCTAGGGGGATTTTTTCAATAAAATCCTTTGTCCCCCTGTCAGTAGTTGGCATCAGACTGCAGGAAATTTTCAGCAGTTGTGCTAATAGTTTACAAGTGTATCAATGATCACTTGTGCAGAAGTTTGAGAAGTAGAAGGTCCGCAGATGAATCCTTCTTTTGTTGTATGAGAAAATAGAGTATCTGGAACACCTAGGGAAAAACATTTAATGTGGTAAAAAGGTTAGGTGTACAAGTTATTAAAGGGTATTTGGAACCCTCATTTGTCACCTTGCATTGAAGAAGAATAGAAGAAGAGCCTCTACAGCAAAATTTTGAAGGAATAAAGTCAATTCGGCGGTGAATTCATCAGGTATTTCAGTTGCTTGTAGAGTTCTCACTTAATTTGGTGCTCGGTAGAAACTTGTTCGGTACAAAAAGGAAAATGAAGCAAATCAAAGGAATGGTAAATTTAGATGAATATAGCAGTGAGAAGATTAGGGATGTGAGAAATATGTTGTCAGTCGATGAATTGAAATGGCTTGAAGGTGTGAAACACAAAAGTTTGGATATTTGGAGTGAATTTCCCTATTTTGATAATGCGGAAGTTGTTAGGTTTATCCTAAATAGATTGAATGATGACATTCTAACTCTGGATAAACCCTATCTCATTTCGAAAGAGGTGATTAAGAATCTAACTGTATTATGCAATGTTGGGGATATACCGAAAAAGAAGTCGATTTGAAACAAAGAAGTCGAAACCCTAACCGAAGTAATTGGAGATGAAAGGGCTTTGATAATCTCGGTGATCAAAATCTGATAACAAGGTACATTGCGTATGGAATTTCATACAAAATATTTTTCAGAAACAGGGAAGGTGCAACTTCGGCAGGTGCAGTTTACATCTCTCATAAAATGATAATGGAGGATCAAGATTTTGACCTGTGCGGATTGCTAAAAGATCAATTGATGGAAAATGTGCAACTAACAAAGGAGGTAGATTACCCCTTCAAGTTTGGTACCTTGGTTATATGTCTTGTGATGTATTTTCTGAATTGCTTGCCACAGATCAATAATATTGTATGGAAATTGAACAAACCGGTTTGTAAACATATTTTTTAACACTCTAATACTTTGGAAAATTGTAAGCAAGAGTATGCAAATTTCTTTAAAGAATTGCTAGGGAAGTTTGGAGCAATTAGCATTTCCATTCCGATAAGAGCACTTGAAGTTGGATCCTCTTCCAGTAAGATGGAGAGGAAGAAAATAGCACAAGAGATTGATGGTTACACTCCTCTGACACACAAGACTCCAAAAATTGAAGGAAAAGTTAAAGAACAAGTGATTGTGGACATACCAAATGAGGAATATGATGAGTACACTCTAAGGGAAGAACTAGAATCAGTAGAATCGGATGTAGTAATGGTAGAAGGAAGCCAAGAAGAAGGTGGTTTATCCAAAGTAAAGATAATACAGCTTGTTTAGGAGAAAGGTGGGATGCAGAAAATTGCTAACATATGGTCTAATAGACCCTCATATGAGCAGGACCTAATCAAGAGCACACTAAGTACTCATTTTTTGCACAATAATATTGATTTGGAGAGTTTGCAGAATTTGTTTCCTAAAGAGATGATTGAATGCATTAAGGAAGCCATGGTCTTTGAGTCCCAGGACAGGGAAGAGGGAGAGATAATTCTACATTTGAAGGAGCAGTTCATGCTATCTCTTACCAAACTAAAAAGGAAAATGAATATTTTGAGGAAATGCATAAATACAACAAATAACATCTACAACTATTGTCTTCATTGACCTCATGCAGTTGGGAGATACAAAGACAAGCTAGAGAAAATTGAAACTGAGTTGAACAAGATTGGTCAGGATTATAAAATGTTTCAAGATCAGGATGGTGCAGTCAAGAAAAGGATTCAAGATTTGCAGGCTGAGCATACAAAAGTTCAATTCACCAGAAAGAACCTTGTGGACACCTTTTGGAAAGTGAAGGATTTAACTGAATGCAGACTGGAGCAGTTAATTGAGGTTATGAGGAAAGGAGAAAAATTAGAAGAGGCAATCACAATTCCAAAATCTCTCATCTAGATTATCAACCAGACATCTAAGAACAATAGCTTGATCTTAATCATTGGGATTTCAATAGAAGCTTGCAGGAAATTTATTTCGGAAATGAAAGATAAGTAGAAGATAATTTTCTGACTCGAGTAGCAGTTGTGTTTCTTCAAATTTTGATCCAATTTTTGAATTAGTGAGGGGGGAGATCCAAAATATGTTTTTCATTGATTTCAAAGGGGGAGAGAGAGCAATGAAAAATGCCTTATCATTCTAAGGGGGAGTTGTGTTTTGAAATTTTAAACTCTGGCAGTGTAATCATATTGGTTCCAACACTTAGTCATTTTTCACTAAGTGTTGCCATCAATGCCAAAGGGGGAGATTGTTGGAATATGAATTCTAGTGTTGTCATTGATGGCAACCTAAGTCATTATTTCGGTCCGTAGATCAGGACTTGTTCACACCGGCAAGCAAAGTAATGAACAGAGTATTACCAGAAGAGAGAATGAAGAACAAGGTATTTGGTTAGTATGTCAATCTGTATGCTTCATCGGATTATCATTTTGAGTTGTGGATCTTGGGGAAGGTTGTTAAGTATCTATATTATCTTATTGTTAAGTTTTGTGATGTTGCATTAATCGATGTATAAGTTAGGAGATCAGGCAGGATGATTTTTTGTTTATTAGCTCGCGGTGGCCAACTTAGTGAATATGGCATGTTGTGGATATTCAAGGTATAATTAATTAAGGTATCCTATGCTTGAAGATTTTTTTTGGGTCCTAGCTATGTCATGGCCAACTTTGAAGGGTATGCATCAAATATTAAATGTGAATTGAGCCGACTATTGGAAAATATTTCTATTTTGTTGAAGCCAATATGAAGCGACTAAATATTTGCTAGTGGATATATATAAGAGATCAGTTAATTCATCTTGAAGAGCGAGTGTGTGTATGCTTGAAGTGTGTGAGTATCAAAAGGGTTGTTGAGTGATTTGGCATAGTTTCACTTGTGCAAAAGAGGATTGTTGTGAAGCAAATTAAGGAAGGGCAGAGTGAAGTGCAGAATCAGAAAAAAGGTCCAGAATCTTATCTATGAGCCTCACCAAAACTGAAACCAGGCATTTGTAGATGCTACTTTCTCATTTCAACTCTTTGTTGTAATACAAATATGTTGTAAGGCAATGAGCCTTCCTGATTTTGAGCAGCGAGCTCTAGGCAATGTGCCTAAATGCATGTGCATTCCCCTTTTTCTTCATACTTTTAACAGAGTATAAATTGTGGATTAACCTCCACCGTGGTTTTCCCCTAACAGGGTTTCCACGTAAAAATTTTGGTGTTATGGAGTTTTGATTGTTTCCTTCATGTACTTGCATCTTTACTTTTGTTTAAATTATGTAAATGGTTTAAGATTTGGATTGTAATTTAAATATTGTTGAACACTGATTTGCCCCCCCCCCCTCTCAGTGTTCCTTAATCCCAACACTTCTACACTACCTCCTCTTGGTTTCAAATTGTTGGTTTTGATTCCTACACTATGTTTTTGTTGCAACAATGCTACCATTGTAGACTCTCAAGCTTCTTCCTTCCACTACTTTCCTTGAGTGCTTGTAGCCGTGAAGGTGATATTATTCATTGTTTCTCACTCTTTGCATCACCGTGTTTATCAAGTAGCGTATTATTTGTTTTGGGTATTTACTTTGCTTCTACTTTCCTTTATCACTTTCTCCTCTTCATGGCTATCTGGTTATCTGTGGAGGTGGGAACACCAAAGCAGGGGACTAATTGAGGTAGTCCTCTAAATTAGACCCAACATTTTTCCACCTTCGTGTATATAGGTGGTGCTTTTTGAGTGGAGCTATTCAAAGATTAAACTCATGAGTAAAACATTCATTTTCTCACCCTTTTCATTTTTGCAATAGTTTATTCCTTTGTCTTATTTTTTCATATTCACTATTTTTGTCCTTTTTATTCTCTGTTAAAATATAAATATCGTTTAGTCAGGTAGTTAGTATATTTTCTTTTGATTTCTTTCTAGACCTTTGTCTATACGAATGCCAATGTTCCCTTGAGATTCTAGTGCGTCATGTTGGAGTATGAGGTCTACACTGCCATCTTTAGAAAGTGAACTATCTACGTAGTAGGTTGAACCTTACAAATCGGCTCTTCTAACCCTGTAAGCATTCAGTTTTAACATAAGGGAAGAAGCAAGCTATTTTCCCTTCCTTTCTAGATTAAGTTTCTTGTCATTTTCGATCTATGTAGGAAACTCAAGGTAGTTTATGGAAGTCCATTCCTTAGGTCTCTTTTGTGACCTAGAATCCTGAGGGTGACGGATCCCCCTTCTCTATATTTTGGTGAACCCTACGTGAACTATTTTGATTTCATCCCTTGGTATGGAAGAACCTTCTCTCATGTCTTAGGTGTGTTGTATATTTGTGTGTTGTAGGGTGTACAACCTTGTAACCCAATCTATGACCCCTAGTTGTGTAGTTAGAAAGGATCTTAGATATTTAGGAATGGAATTCAGATAGGTCACTATCCCATCTCTCAATCCTTTATGTCCATTGAGTTTGTTCCACCTGTGTACATAAGCATGGTCTCATTCACACGTATTCCTTCCTCAGCCTATGAATGGATCACCAGACATAAATTTTACCTCACAAGATTTACCTATGAATAAATATCCTTCTCCCTTGTACATTTATGCCCATGTCAATGAGAACATTGTAACTAGTTCCTAGTTGACCTCATGAGCCAAGTAAATGTCACAAAAAAAGAAACACTCTTGATAAAAAATTTATATAGGGAGAAATATAAAGAATGGAAGGCCACTATACACACACACGATGGAATCTTGGTCCCTCCTCTTGGTTTTATTACTCTTTCGGTCTTGGTGAGACCTAGGACTATAGATACCTCTTTTTTTATAATTCCAGGCTTGGGGGAATTTAGGCCTCTCTTCCATGTTGACTCAATTTTTTCTTTTCATTTTAACTTCAGGTGCTCTTCTTCACAATTTGGGAACTTTTGGGATTGATGATGTTTTGTTCATACATCATGGGTTACTTAATTATATATAAGAACTAATCTAACCCCAAACTCCCAAATCCCCATGTCTCTCGATTTCTTTGTCTTTGCTTCTTTCTCACTTTCTTTGTCTGTCTCTAGTTGCTTAGTGATGTTGTGGTGCTTATGTGTTTCACCTCACGTGTGTGACAACATTTCCATGTTTACATCCCACAATGTAACATGGGCCACAACATCATTCCATTTCTCTCTCCTTAGGATGCCACGTGCTCCAATTTGTATGCACCATCCTAAGGGGTTTCTACTATACCTCTCTAATTTTCAATAAGGTGAATTTGGTGGCCAACGAATCCCTTACTAATTTTTTTTCCTTTTTAAAAAGTGCATTCTTCAACAGGGGCCCCTTAGTGATATTTTTCTTTCAAAAATGAATTTGTAACAAAAAAAGTGAAAAATTTCCTTCGAAAAAGGAGTACTTTTCTGATGAAGAAGTTTGAAAACTTTCCTTTGAGAAGGAGCGTTCATTTTTATCAAATTCCTTGAAAAAAGAGATATTGCAAAAGGATTCCTTGATGATAGAATCATTTATGAAAAATGTTGTTCTTTTCAAACAGAGTGTCCCCTTGCATGGGCCCCTTGCTATCTTGAAGGGTTCTCAAGGAGACCCCATCAGAAACTTCTCCTTCAATTGCTTGCTCTATGATATGTTTATTTGAGCTTGCTAGATTAACATGTTTTTTTTGCAGCTTAACATGTTGCTTTGCAAGAACAAGTACTTGTAAATCCACTTTTACTATCAAGCTTGTAGGATTGAGCACCTCATCAAGCTTTCCTTGTAGGACTGAGCACCTATAAGGGCCTTTTATAGCACACTCTCCAGGACCAAGCACCTATGGAATCTTTTCATGTTAATCCCCATAGAATCAAGAAATTATGGTGCTCCCTTTGCAAGACCAAGCACCTGTGAACCTTATTCTTTCTACAAGATTGAGAAACCATAGAGCATTTGTTTAACTTCTATAGGACCGAGAACCTGTGGAGCCTTTATTCATTTTTACTGGACTAAGCATCCATGGAGCCATTTATGTAGGACTAAGTACCTATGGAGCCATCTCTCTCTCTCTCTCTCTCTCTCTCTCTCTCTCTCTCTCTCTCTCTCTCTCTCTCTCTCTCTCTCTTCCACATTAAGGTTGCCCTACAGAACCAAGAACCTATAGAGCTACCTCCTGCATGTCCAGGTGTGCCAGATTGGAAATTTGCTTCCTTGATGCTTAAGTTATATTCTCTTCAACCTCTTTATAATTTACCTCACCTTCATACCGATACATATGCTTATTAAAGTGGGGGAAAAATATAATGGAGCGAATTTTCACCTACGCAAATTCCCCATTTCATCACCCCCTACCTTAGAAAATGTAAACCCAATGATGCAATTTCACTGCTGCCACCTCGCTCATTCCACATGGCTGAATCTTTTTATGTCGATGTAGGAATCTTTGTCGGGGATGTGCACACACCACATTGACTTCCACACACCATGCTTCTTTCCTAAAAGGATTCTCACCTCTAGAATTTGTAGAGGCGTTACACTTCTCCATTAGTCGTGAAGCGTAACATCTCTTGCTTCCTTAACCGATGAAAAACAAGTCTTTTTCCTCCCTTTTGCTAGTTCAAATCCGTCAACTCATATTCTTTCACTCCTTCACTCTCTCCACTCTTTATGACTTAATTCTTACTCATTCTCACTTGTTAAGCTCATTCCATAGCAGCTACACTACCTCCTCTTATCTACAAGTTGTTGGTATGTATTCTTACACTACGTTCTTGTTGCAATAACACTACCATTGGAGACTCTCAAGCTTCTTCCTTCCACTACTTGCCTTGAGTTCTCATAGCTATGAAGGTGATATTTTTCATTGTTTCTCACTCTTTGCATCATCTTATTTATCAAGTAGCATACAATTTTTTGTGCTATTTACTTTGCTTCTACTTTCCTTTATCACTTTCAACTCTTTGTGGCTATCTGGTTGTCTGTGGAGGTGGGAACATCAAAGGGGGGGACTGAGGTAGTCCTCAAAAATAGCCCCAAAATTTTTCATCTCCATGTGTTTAGGTGGTGCTTTTCAAGTGGATCTATTTGAAGATTCAACTCATGGGTTAAGGTTCATTTTCTCACCCTCCTTGCATTTTTTCAATAGTTTTATCCCTTAGTCTTATTTTTCATATTCATTATTTTTGTCCTTTTAATTCGCTATTAAAATATAAATATTATGTAGTCAAGTAGTTAGTATATTTCCCTATAGATTTTGCTTGCTTTCTAGACCTCTATTCGTATGGATGCCAATGTGCCCCCGAGATGTTAGCACATTGTGCTAGAGACCAAAGTCCATGCTAGCATCCTCAGACATTGAGTTTTCTGGGTAGCAAGTTAAACCCTAAAAATTGGATCTTCTGACCTCGTAAGTATTCAGTTTTAGTAGAAGGAAAGTAACAAGCCATCTACCCTTCCTTTTCAACCTAAGTACCTTATCCTTTTTATTTTTAGCAGACCCAATGTAGTTTAAGGAATCTCAATCCATATGAATCTTTAATGACATGGAGTCCCCAGGCTGATGGGTCCCCCTTCTCTAAATTTTGGTGAACCTGACATGAACTATTTTTATTTCATCCCTTGGTATCGAAGAAGCTTCTCTTGTGTCCTAGGCATGTTGTAGTTTTGTGTGTTGTAGGGTGTATAGCCTTGCAACCCAATCTATGACCCCTAGCTACGTAGATAGAAGGGCTCTTAGATTTGGGAATGAAATTAAAATAGGTCACTATCCCATCTCTCAATCCTTTATGTTCATTGAGTATGTTTCATCTATGTACATAAGCATGGTCTCATTCATACATATTCCTTCCTCTCATCATGTGAATGGATCGCTAGACATGACTTTTACCTCGTAGGATTTACCTATGAACAAAGACCCTTCTCCCTTATACATTCCCACTCATTTCAATGGGAACATTGTAACTGGTGTCCTAGTTGACCCCGCAAGTTTAGTGAATGTCATAACGGAAGAAATGATTATGATAAAAAAATTACATAGGGAGAAATATGAAGAATGGAAGGCCACTATACAAACACATGATGGACTCTAGGTCCCTCTTGGTTCTAGTATTCTTTCAGTCTTGGTGGGACCCAAGATTGTAGATACCTCTTTTGTCATAATTTCATATTCAAACCTATTCATGGTGAAATTGGGCATTCTGTGGCTGATTTCCATGAATGGAATCACTTTAATAATTCATAAATGTCTCAATTTTTCTCATGAGGGCTCTATGAACATTGTGCACAACACTAGTTACAAACCATTGGTATCACATGGGGGCTTCACATTAGATAACTTTTAGCCCGCTCCCATCAGTCCACTCCCTCCAAGGATGAACTTGTTATATCATTCCTATGTCAAGTATAAGACAGGGGGAATGGCATTGAAAGTGACCTATCCATTTTTTCCCTACACCATTTCGGTAAAAGGTTGCATGATTGTGCAACAACAAGCTACTTCCTCCTCCTAGCAAAATGGGAAGGGAAATCTTTCTCATGACCATGGGCCTTCCTCTTCTACATCTCCTGCTCCATATGCTTCTGATTCTCACCCCACTATGATGTCCTTGGCTCTTTCTCCCATACCTTGCATGGGGAGCCCGATGGTGCCCACTTGGCGAAAAGATAAGCATCAGGAGTTTGAGCTTCCCATATTTCCCATAGTTCTAAGACCCATTGTTTAGGAAAGAGGAAGGTTCATCATGGAGTTCCCATCATGTCTTGTCCTCTTTCCATTCCTCCTACAATGAATTGGAAGATTCCCACTGTTGAGGCACTTGTGGTTGCTTCTCCACTTGCTTTTGTTTTTGCTCCTACACATCCTACTCCTGCTCCTTTCCAAGAGGATACCAATCCACTGGTGATGGTTATGGACACTCCTATGATAGATTAGGAACCTTTTGTCCCTTTTCAGACTATGAATTCTAATGCTCAAAGCTAACATAATTGGCTTTCGTGCGAGCACAAGTATAGGAGAAAAATCTCTACCCATTTAACAAGTTGCCTTGCAAAAGGTAGAGGGGGAGCTAGTAGCTCCTCTTTCAACACCTACTGTTGTGCCTCCTCCTTTTTCTCCTACTTCAATTCCACTCACCTCAATTCTACTTTTGGCTCCTCTAGCATATGCTAATGATCCTCACCCCAAAAGTGCGCAAGTGTCCATCACTCCTTTTGTGGATCCTCCACTTTTGATGTCCCTTCTAGACATCCCTCCATTTTCTTAGGCCATAAACATGTTGAACACAATGGTGGTGTCTATCACAACTTTTTTTTCTCCTCCTCTGCCTCGACTTCTTCTATGGGGATCCAACATCCTCCATTGAAGCATAAGCCAGACGATGACCTCACTCCAAGTGGTGGTCAGAAGAAGGGATCGCCTTCTTTGTGAGTTATTTCTATTTTAGCTTGTGTTGTCCTTGTGATGGAGGTGGCATCGATGTCCCCTAATTTTGTCATTGTCCCTCTCAAAGAGGTCGATAGTGGATCTCAGGTGCCTCCTTCTCCCACCTAGTTAACGCATGGAACTCTGGTGAAGTGCATTTTTTAACTCGATGGATGATGTCCTAGCTCTGTCAGTGATCTTTACAAGGTCAATGACCTTTACCTCACAAGAGCTCAACAAAGAAGACCTTGAGGGTCCTTCTTCCTTGAACTTTATTGAAAAAAAGTTGAAGGGTGCTCCCCTTGCTATCTTGCCCTTGTAGGCTCATCCTCCCTCCCCATATAATGATCTAGATTGGAAGCAGGATGACCTACTGGTTGATGAGTAGGGGAGTACCTATTCTTTACCTATAGTTTAGATTTGTGTGTGTGTGTTTTTTTCCCCCATGCTTGTATTTATGTGTTTGTGATCCTTCCTAGATGACCCTTGCTACCCTTATAAGTGTTTGGATACAGGCCTGGAAAGTTTTTCATGAACTTCATCTATATGTTTCATCATTCTTCTATATGTTGTTACCTTGATTTTGAACAATTGGAGATGATGCAAAGTGTTGGGGTAATTTAGGCCGCTCTTCCACATTGACCCATTTTTTTATTTTCATTTTGTCTTCATGTGCTCTTCTTCACAATCTAGGAACTTTGGGGACTAATGATCTTTTGTACATACATCACGAGTTACTTATTTATGTATATAAGAAATGATCTAACCCTGAACTCCCAAATCCCCCTGTCTCTTGATTTCTTCATCTTTTCTTGTTTTTTATTTTCTTTGTCTTTGTTTGTCTCTTTCTAGCTACTTTGTGATGTTGTGGTGCTTATGTGTTATCCCTTGCATGCATGACAATATTTCCACATTTACATCCTACAATGTATCATGGGCCACATCACTGCCCTTTCTCTCTCTCCTTAGTATGCCATGTGTTCCTTTGATTCACACACAACATCCTAAGGGGGGGCTACTATACCTCTTTGATTTTCAATAATGTGAATTCGGTGGCCAATGAATCCCTTATTGAAAATTTTTCATTTATCAAAAGTACATTCTTCAATAAGGACCCCTTAGTGAGATTTTTCTTTTAAAAATTAAATTGTAGCAAAAGAATCTAAAAATTTTCCTTCAACAAAGGAGTACCTTTTTTGATGAAGAAATTTGAAAAATTTCCTGTAAGGAGCATTCTTTTTAATTGGATTCCTTGATGAAAGAGATATTTCAAAAGGATTCCTTGATGACAAAATCATTTGTAAGAAATTTTGTGTTTTTCAAATAGTATCCCCCCTTGCATGGGATCCTTGTTATCTTGAAGGGTTCTCGAGGGGACCTATTTGAAAAATTCTCCTTCAATTGCTTGCTCTACAATCTGTCTATTTGATTTTTTTTCCTAACATGTTTTCTATAGCTTAACATGTTTCTTTTTAGGACCTAGCACCTATAAAGCCACTTTTATTATCAAGCTTGTAGGACCAGGCACCTAGTTAAGCTTTCCTTATAGGATCAAGCACCTATAAGGGCCTTTTACATTACACTCTTTAGGACTGAGCACCTATGGAGTCCTTTCATGTTAATCCCCATAGGATTGAGAACCTTTGGTGCTCCCTTTTGTAGGACTGAGCACCTGTGAAGCTCCTTCTTTCTTTAGTACCGAGAACCTGTAGAGCCTTTGTTCAACTTCTACGGGACTGAGAACCCATGGAGACATTTTCAAAAGATCAATTACCTATGGAGCCATCTCTCTCTCTCTTTTGCATAAAGGTTGCTCTACAGGACCGAGAACATGTAGAGCTACCTCCTACATGTTCGGGCGTGCCAGATTGGAGATCTACTTCCTCGATGCTTAAGATATATTCTCTTCAACCTCTTTATACTTTACCTTTCATTCAAACTAACATGTATGCTCACTAAAGTGGGGGAAAATATAATGGAGTGAATTTTCACCCTATGAAAATTCCCCATTTCATCACCCCTTACCTTATATAATGTAAACTAGATGATGCAATTTTACTGCCACCACCTTGCTCATTCCACCTGGCCACATCTTCTCATGTCAGTGGAGGAATATTTGTCAGGGATTTTTGTGCACTGCATATACATCCACATGCCTCACTTCCTTCTTGACAGGATTCCTGCATCTAGAATTATCAGAGACGTTACACTTCTACATCAATCGTGAAGCGTAATGTCTTCTACTTCCTTGATCGACGAAAAAAGGGTCTTTTCCTCCCTTTTGCTACTTCAAATCCATCAACTCACATTTTTTCACTCCTTCACTCTCTCCACTCTTTCTACCTCAATTCTTACTCATTCTCACGTGCTAACTCAATTCTTACTCATTCTCACTTGCTCCTATTCAATGAGGTCCCTGGACACTCTAAATGATATCTATGCTCCTAATAATTTAGTCATCTATCAGGAGACTTGGTCCAATCTTATAAGTAGTAGAGATTATTTTATGAGTTTTCACTGAATGTTGTTTGGAGACTTCAACTCCCCTCTTTACCCTTTTGAAAACATGGGTGGGTTATCAGACTTGTTTTGATAGCATGGCGAATCTTAACAACCTGCTATTCATGGTGGTCTTATTGACTTTGATCTTGAAGAATGCTAATTTACTTGGTATAATAAAAGAATGGGAGATAATATTATCCAAGTTAGTCTTCATAGGTGTGTATTTTTTACTAATTGTGAGGTTGTGAATCAATGTACCCTATCCTTCCAATTAGTATTTCACTTTGACCATACTCCTCTGCTCCTTAAGTGGTACACTCCCATCCTAAAGCTTGTTATCATTTTATATTTAAAATTATGTGGACTCATCACCCCAACCTAAAAATTATCCTCCATCACTAGTGGTATGTTTATTTTCATGGGAACACTATGTATCAGATCACCCACAAGATTAAAATCATCAAAATAAATCTAAAAGACTAGAATAAGACCTCCTTTGGTAACATTTTCTCCCATAAAAAATAAATCAAGGGTCAATTGTTGAAAGTCCAAGTGGAAATGGAAAGATATGGGGAAAATAAAGAGCTCTCTCATAGGTAAAAGAACTTATTGAATGATCTCCATAATATAGTTGAGTGAGAGGAAGTATATTGAAAATGGAGATCTAGAAACCAATGGATAAAATAAGGTGAGAAAAACACCAAGTTTTTACACCAATCTGCCCTCAAGCACAACAAAAGGAACAGGATTACTAAACTAATTGGTCATAATGGTACTCTCTTCTCGAGGGTAGCATAATTTCATCGAGAAGGTATTAGATACTTCAAATACCTCCTTAATCATCCTCCAAATGAGATCCCCCAACTAGAATTCATCTTTGACAAGCTAATGCAAGTTATCCCTAATTCTCTTTCAACCTCTAACCTCATTGTCATGGAAAGGTGTGTCTCTAAGGAATAAATTAAATAAATAGTGTTCTCTTTAAACCCCTATAAATCTCCTAGTCCTAATGTTTTTCCCTCATTTTTTTCTAGAAATACTGTGACATTGTTGGTAAGGATGTTGTTCAGGTAGTTAGAGAATTCCAATCCTCTACTAGCCTTCTAAAGTAAATTAATAAAGCTTTCATTTTCCTTATCCCTAAAAGGACTAGGGCTAACAAGATTTCTAAATTTAGACCTATCATTCTTTGCAACACTATCTATAATATCTTCTCCAAATTGTTGGTTAATCACATCAAATTATTCTTGGATAAAATGATTCATTACAATAAGGATTTGTGCTTGGTAGAAAAATTATTGATGCCATCCTCTTGGTTCAAGAAACTCTTCATTCCATGGACAAAAGTAACAAGGAAAGTATATTCCTCAAACCATATATCTCTAAAGCCTATGACAAGGTTTCTTGGTGTTTTTTGTCTAAAATCCTTCAAAACTTTGTTTTCAAAGGTAAGATCTTTAGATCACTAAAAACTTGTGTTTCTACTCCATCATTCTCAATCCTCATTAATGGTTCTTCTCATGGTCACTTTTCTATCTATAGTGGGCTTAGACAAAGGGATCCTCTCTCCCCCTATTTTTTCATCATTCTTGTGGATTTCTTGGGAAGGAATATCCAAGAAGGGATCAAGAGAGGCAGCCTTAAAGATTTCATACCTTCCTCTTCTCTGCAGCTAGTTTCCCATCAAAAAAAATTTGACGACACTCTTCTTATCGAGGAATCCACCATAGTGGAAGCTAGGGTTTGGGTCAATATTCTAATTGATTTTTCTCTTGTTTTGGGACAAAAATTTAACTTGGAAAAAAAATTGTTTTATTCTTGCATGTTCCATCTCATTTTCAACTCAGAAGTACTGGAGTTCTCAAATTTAAAACTCAAATTCTATCTTCCTCTTACCTAGGTATGAAATTAACTACTAGGAAGGTAGAGAATCCTATTTGGACCAACCTCCTTGAAAGGGTTTAATGGAAGTTTCCAGCGTGGAAAGGGGCTCTTTGAAATAATGTAGGTAAACTTCAACTTCTTAAAGCGTCCCTCTAGAGCACCTTGGTCTACCTCCTATCCCTCTTCACTATGCCCATGACATGGGGTGAAAAACTTGAGCAAATTCAAATAAGATTCATTTGGTCTGGCACTGAAGAAAATCATGGTATCTCCTTAGTGAATTAGGATATTGTTTATTCTCACAAGGAAAATGTGGGGTAAGATATCAAAAGAATAAAACAAAAAAACCTTTCTCTACTCTCAAAATTTAGTTGGTGGTTAATAAATCAACAATCTGAGTGGGCCAATATTTTGAGATCTAAGTATGTAAATGGTTATGATGGAATATTTCTTCTCCATAATATTCATCTCATAAAATGTTATAACATTTAGAATAATCTCCTCGGGACTAAGGACACATAAGAATGGGATCCTTATGGCAGATCAATAAAGGGGATTCTATGAGATTCTGGGAGGATCCTTGGGTTTCTTCTTCTCCCCTAGAATTTCATCTCATTTGTTTGGCTATCTATACTGACTTGAGTGGGAGATTGAGAAACTCGATGAAATACTATTGGGATACCTCTTCCAATCCTCCCTCTTGGAGAATTGATTCTAATTAGTACAATCATCCTCTTTGGTTGGTTTTTGAAGATCTCCTCAGTATCATCTCTAAACAAAGATTCTATAAAGTTAATTCTCAAGATACTCGGGTTTGGGTGGAGTCTAAATATGGAAATTACTCTATCAAACCAGGGTATAACATTTTATCCCCTATATGGTTTTCTCAGTTCAACTAAATGAAGTTATAGAAGTCCAAATCTATACCCAAAGCAAGCTTCTTAGATGAATTATGACTTTCCACAAAAAATTCCTCACTTTAGATAATCTATAGAAAAGAAGAATGAAATTAATCAACAGGTGTTTCCTTTGCAAGAAGGAGGGGGAAAGCATTGACCACCTTCTTTTCCATTAAGTTTTCTCATGTAGATTTCATCAAAAAATCTTAACTACGTTCTCCCTCAACTAGGTTTGAAAAAATGATATTAAGATCATTACCAAAAGTTGGATTTCATCATTCTCTCATCCTCTCTTAGTTGATATTTGGTGGCAGGATTTTCTTCATAATAGTTCAGGCCTTTGGAAATAACGTAACAATAGAGTCTTCAAAGACAAAAGCAAACCTTGGGAATTGATCATAGAAAAAACCATTCACAACATCAAGGAAAACATTAAAGGTGTTCCTATTACTAATCCTAAAGGAACCCCTATTCTCTTGAGATAAGGATTGCCAAGTCAAGGGATATTATTGAAATCCTCAATATTGAAATGAGTTCTAAAATTTCCTCTTCTAGAAAGACTACCTTTTGGTTCCCCTAACCTCGATTGGATAAAAATAAACTTTGATGGTTCTATGAAAGGTAACCTAGGTTGGGTGGGTGGTGGTGGTATCCTAAAGGATCATATGGGCTCAATGGTCTTTTCTTATGTTGTAAACTTGGGTATCTAGTCATCAAACTTCACTAAGGTGGTTGTATTTTATCATGGCATCCAACTGACTAAACAAAAAGGATTAACTAAAGTGCTAATCAAAGGATACTCTAGAAATGCAATCATAATGCTACATGGGGAAGCCACTCCCAGCTATTCTCTCTGATATATCATTGAGAATCTCATCATAATATGATGAGCTTCAATCATGGTATATTAAAGGATGTTTTGCATGAAGGTAGTATTTCTACGGATTTGATGGTGAACTTAAGGTCCTTTTTCCAAACTATTCAAGTTTGGAATGATATGGATCTTCTCTCGGAGCATGTGAGAACCTCGATCATTAATGAAGTGTGATTTCCCTTCACCTCCAAGATCATAGACATATATGGAAATATCCCAAGTGTGTAAGGCTCACATGTATCCCCTAGTTGGTTAGGGTGTTATGTGATCTTCCCCCCTTAGTTAATTATGGGAAGTTCAATTTTCATGTTGACTCTCCTTTGTGTGAAATTTTTTTCCAAAATCTCCATTTCTTGGTGTCACATTGTTGTTCCATTACTACTAATAGTTTGACTTCCATTGGTGGTGACCTAGTCTAGGAGGAGGCCAATAATTGTAAGAGTTTGAAGAATGACTAGGAAGTTTATTATATTCTCCAAAAGGGTAATATGACCCCCTATATTTAGGTTATGAATGGTCATGACACTGCCCTTTTGGTTGATTTTTCTAAATATTGGAAGGATGGGTTGGTTGATATCAAGGGACTCTCCTTTTCTATTACTAATGAGCTAATCTCGGTTGCTATTGGCCTTCCCCTTGCAGGTGCCAATTTATTGAAAAACCCAAGAGGAACTACGAGAAAGACATGGAATTGTTTTGAAGAGGGGAAAAAATATTAATCATCTTTAAAATGAGTTTAACATAGAGGACCTCTCATGGGTTTGGAAGAAATTTTTTGAAGTGCTTATGAGGTATGTCACTCTAAGAGGTCGTTACAAAAGGTTTCATTCTCAACTTTTTCCTATGATTAGTCATTTTAGGTATAATATGAAGATGAATTTCTCCTTTAGGATTCATTCATTGTTGAAGAGTCTATGAAATCTATCCTTAACAATGGTAAGTCTTTGCCTCTCCACGAAGGCTTAATTTACCATCTCTATTGGTTTAATCTAGCCTCACCCTATTCTTCTCCTCACTCTTGTGCATAAATAACCCCTTTTTCATCCATGTGGGGATGATTTTGGAAAACATTGTTAAAAATACTACCGCTCCTTCCTCTATTACTAAAAATTCCCTCCTCTTGAGGAAGGAAACCTGATCCAACCCCCCATGCTCCTCAAAAGGAAAATCCCTAGCTGATAATTCCCATGCTTCCTTAGGTAAGAAATGTTTTTCCTTTCTAGACCCTCCTCATATATATATCTCAAATGATGACGTTGGGTCTACTTGGTTTCCCTCCCCCAATGTTTCCTCTAATTCCTCCCCAACCAATACTCCTACCTCATATAACTTCCCTGTTAGCCCCCTCCCTCTCCTCAAAAGGAGGAGTTTCCTTCTCAAGACATAGCTGAAGATCCCTCAGCCTCTCAAAAATCCCCTCTTGCAAGAATGTATTTCTCTTTATGACAAATTTAGTGAATTGCGGAAGGCTACCAATATCAAAAAAGACATTCTCAAATGGCATCTTACCCAACTACTAATGAACAAGAAAAAAAATAAAACTTTGGAGTCTATTACTATAAAAAATAATTTTGATTGGTCTAGAGAGATGGCAGATGAGGAGTACTACGAAATGATGAAATGAACTGCTGCAACTTTTGAAAATTGGGTCAAGCTGGAGAAGGATTACCTGAGCATAAAGGAGGTGATCAGGTCAACTGAGGATTGTAATAATTTGGAAAAGGTGGTTGTTATCCTTCAAGGAAACTAGGACAAAATATTGCTCAATTTTTAGGAGATCATTGATTACAACAAGGAGACTCTCAAGAACATGACAATGACCATTCAATTTTTTCAACAAGAGTTAAATAAGAGTCATGCTAAGCATGAAAGGGAAGAAGCTTTTGTCACTTCCCCTTCAAGCTCCAACAAGAAAATAAAATCCAAATATAATTCCCAACCTATCACCATGGAGAATATTTTTAAAAATAGTCCCAATGATCTATCTTTTGAGGAAAAGTTGAAGTTCTTAACCAAGGAGTGGTAGGCCATCAAAGGCCTTTTCCTCCTGGGAAACTAGTAATTGGTATTTTTGGTTGGATTGGTCTTGGGTTGGTCCCCTCTGTGTATCTGTTGGTTGTTGGTCTTTTTGTTTTGTACTTTTATTTTTATTTTTTGATGTCTCACTCCTTGTGATATTCCTCTCTTTTTCCTCTATGGTTGGTTTGTAATGGGTTCGAGACCTTCCCACTTTATCTAATAAAATTGGGAAGTTATATAAAACTTGTATTGGGATATGAGATACCCATGCACTACTTTTTATGGATGGATGCAGTACCAAATGAGAACTTATTAGAAGGGAAGAATTTAAAATATTGATAATTTTTTGAGTAGTAATTTAAATGATTTTGTGAGATCTCTTTCCTCAAAGATTAGAGATTGGATCCCTTGAGATGAGATTTATAATAAAAGGAAGAGCTCAAAATTAGATTACTTTATCCCTCTTCTATGTTGAAATAGTAACACATTGTTTGTGGAAGGAAAAGAGTTGGTGTTTTCTTATTTTCTCTTTGCAAAAAGGAAAATTTTGAATACTATTTTTATTGTTTGTGAAAACCAATAGAAGGAGAAATTTAAATGTTCTTGATATGTATTTATTTACAGAAATAGAGCTTCCAACATTGTTTATTATTATCAATTTGAAAGAAAGAACACAATAAAAGAGTCACTTATTATCAGATCTTTGTTTTTTATATTATTTTCATTAAACATTAAAAACTAACAAAAAAAGGGTTAATGTAGTTTATTTCAGCATATATTTAAACAAACAAGAAAAACATTAAAAAAAAAAAAAAAAAATTAATATTCAAGCAATTATTGCTTCCGTATAAACAATATATTAGACACTAGATGTTAGATTCAAAACCATTCAAGGATTAAATCAAGCAAGCAATGAACACTTTGCAAATCAACAACTAATAATGTTTAACTTAAAAAATTCAATCAACATCAAACAAATTAATTATTAGTGTTTCATTATATTCAACATAGAAAAACATGATTGGAACAATCAACTTGGTTTTTTTTTTAATTCCAAAAATTACCTAATCAAAAAACCAAAAAATCAATATAGTGACCATGACAATTAAATCTTGTTATATCCACAGCACTAATATTCCTAGCCATCTAGTCAACATGAATAATCCTATGAGGGCTTATTTTATAGCATCTAAGATCATGTATATATGTCAAAACACTTCAAGTTGAATATCTAAGATCATGTATCTATAGACAATATTAGGTCATTAGTACACATCATATAACATCATAATAGATCAGCCAAAAATATTATCATAAACCATCCAAAAGGTATCATAACCTTAAGATTGCATATCCAAATGCCAAAATCAAAGATTAAAAAAATTCAAGGTACCTTTTTTGTGTTTCCATATTTTCATAAGAATTCATAACATCCATATGTAAACATATATTTGTACAACTGTACAACCTCCATAAGTTTCATACTATACCTTCAACTCAAATCTATTGTGGTGGCATACAATTTTTATAACGGTCAATTTTTAAATAATAGTTTTTTTTTAGTTTTTTGGCATTTTTCATACCAAGTACCTATCAAATTAGAGGGTAAAATTTTCATAGGGTTATCAAAGGGCTAGATGATGAAAAATTAGCATCAAAAGAATAAAGGTTGATCATATTACTAATTAGGGGCCAATGCTTAAGGGATCAAGTGGGTTGAGCCCGCAGTCTTCACCAATCCATAGGGGCTTAAAAACTAAGCACTAATTATTGCATCCACCATTGTTCCTTTAAGTCACAGTTCCATTCCTCTACCACATTGTTGTCAATTTTGGTACACATTGGATGATACATCACTTGAGTTCACTCAAAAATATGAGAAATTTGCATAAATGAACAATATGGATGAGGCCATGGGATTACTTTCACTACATGTTTTAGATAATCTATTGTTTTACATTAAGTATTGGAAAAATACTAAGTATATTTGGGATAAGTACAAAGATATTTTATAATACTTAATTAGTTTTAGACACTTCATATTGAGGAAGAATTGACTACACTAACTTATAATTCCTTCTCCTACATTGAGGACTTTCCGGTTAAATTTTTCATTAAGGTCACTATTGCAAGGTTGTAGGAAGGACAAGAGTAACAAGGAATATATTTTCCTTATTCTTTCTAAGCTCAAAGGGTCATTTTATGTCTTTTCTTCTACATGTTATTCTATTATGGATGTGTTGGGTTGTACTTTTACCATGCCCACTTGTGAGGTTTTATGTGATAGTATAACATGGGAACAAGTCGATTTGATCCAATTAGATGCTATTTATAGTTCTAAAATCCAAGCATAGGCAAAAAATAATCTAAAGGGAAAGGGGAGAATAAATAGAATCCTAATATGGATTATTCATAGAGTGTGAGTATCCCTCCAAGCCAAAGTAGAATTTAGAATAGAAAAACCAATCCACTTCCAATAATGATAATTATTCCAATTCTAGTGATCCTTCCTCTAAGATATGATAAATTAGAAGATCCATAATTTTTTTGTTGGAAAGTGTGACATGATATAAATAGATGTTGGAAGAGATTAGGGGCTTTAGAATAATCTATGAAACACCATCACATCTCATCCTCTATGTCTCCTTCCACTAGTACAGGTAAATTCCAAGCCCTTTTTGCATGGGATTTTTCTTTTGTAGCAAGTTGGATACTTGAATCAAGAGATTCTCATCATATGACACATTCCCAATACATTGTCACATTAATTTCATATTGTTGTACTTCACTTATTATAGTAGGGGATTATGTACATATTTCACTTTTGGGATCAAGTAACTAATTTAGTTTGAGTATGATTGTATTTAGGATGTAATTTTGGTTCATATTTTATTCAACTTCCTTTCTATGTATTAAATTTATCATTTTGTCACTAGTAGGATAGATGTGTTCTCACTTCATGATGTGGTTATTCAGGAGATTCATGATCTTGAGATTGTTGTGGCTTCAAGGAGTGTTGATTATGCATCTCAATTGTATAGGTTTGATGGATTTGAGATTTGATTAGTATCATCCCTTATAGCACATGAAGATTCCTTGAGCAATATTTAGCATGAATTCTTTGGTCATTTAAATTACATGTATATAGAAAAGATGAACACATGAGAATTAGTGACAAGTGTACCTAATATTTAATGCATAGCTCAAGAGTTTGTTAAGGTTTTTTACTTGGAAAAAATCACTAGGATTATTTTCCCAAAGGTACAGCCACATGAGTGAAGAAACCTTTAGATTTGATAAACAATTATCTCATGTCATTTTTTACTCCTTCATTTTTAAGAACCAACTACGTGCTCACTTTTATTGATGTCTTATCCAAACATACATGGGATAATAATTGTACTTTATAAATTACAATAGTGAGGTATTTAGTACTTTTAGGACCTATAAGTCATTTATGCAGAATCATTTTTCTCTCCCTATTAGGAGGATACACACAAATAATGGGGGGAATATGTTAATCAAGCTTTCAAATGTTTTTCTAGCGAGCAACACATTCAACATTATCTTACAATTACTTAAACCCATCAATAGAATGGTGTAGATAAGGGAAACAATAAATATTTGTGGAAGATGGAAAATTTCATGATTGAGTCATGAAATATGGATTCAACCTTTTGGATGAAGTATTCAAGTGTTCCAATTACATTTAGAATTACATCCCATGTAAGGCAATGTGAAATATTACTCTATAGGATGATTGGTCCCATGTTAAGCTATATATATCTTCATTTTGATTGTTTGGTATGGATTCTTGGGCATTTATTCTAGGTGGTCAATGAAAATAAATGGATAGGAAAATCCAACCACTCATATTTGTTGGAGGATGTGAATGTTTATAGGATATTTGTTCATGTTTCTAGATATGTCTACTTTAGGTAAGATATCTAATTTCATGAGATCTTTCCTCTAATGGATTCTCCATCACTAGATTCACCATTATAACCTACTCCTTCATCTCTTAAGTATTCCTTATTTATTGAGAATAAAGATATTTTTCTAGATCCACAACCACTAGTTACATAATTTATTTCCCAATGGTTCCACATGACTCTTGATGCAACTAGATCTTTAGATGGTAATCCTTTATATTATCTTTGTACTCACTCAAATAAATCAAGTTTTAGTATTTTAATTCATACCATTTTAGATGATCCCCAAAAGTTTTCACATGTGGGGGTATTCTTGAGGCAGACACAACTATGGTAGACAAACATTATTCATTTATGAAAAATCATAATTGGGATGTTGCACCTATTCCTAAGGTAATAAATTTGGTTTTGTGAAAGTGTGTGTACCACACTAAATATGCATCTAATAGGTCTATTGATAAGTACAAAGCTCATCTTGTTAAAAAAGGATTTTCATAGGTCGAAGGTATTAACTATTTTGAGACTTTTTCTCATGTTTTCGAGATGTATTCCATTTGTCTTGTGTTGGATAGGACAACTGAGAGGGGGGTGACTTAGTTGTCACAAATTCTAACCTTAAATTCAATTACCGAAACTAACACATAAACTGATTAAGTGATTATCCATCAAATGCAAGTGCAAAAACACAATAACACCAGATTTACATGGAAAATCCAATGAGGGAAAAACCACGGTAAGGATTAACTCACACTATAGAGAATATCAAAACTAATTGCAAAAAGGCTCACTGCTTGAGATAAGGCTCACTACCTGAAATAAGGACTCGCTGTCTAAACTCACTGTTCATAGGGCTACAACCCAGAGGGCTCACTACCACAAAGATACAAAGAAGACAAAGAAGACTTGTTACAAAGAGACAAAAATCCCAATGCAATGAATATTCCACCACAATCACTGATCAACTTGCATGAATGATAGAGTTATCCTTCTACTCACTGCATCTAGAAACTCGGCGGTAAGCTTCACACTGAACAACCACACACTTTAAGAATAGCATCAAATTCACGTCTGATCTTTCACTTATCTTCCTTATTTTCTTATGTACTACCTTCATTGCTTAGCACATCTTGTATTTATACTTTCTCCAACCTTGAAAAGATACAAATTTGGCCATCCAACTTCAAATTCAAATTAGGTCAGTGCCAAACATCTTAGGGTGGAATTAGAATGAGGGAAACCCAAACACACGCTTCACCGAGACCCATAATAGATCCAAAACGCTTCATCAACCTTGAAATTAGTGCTTGACACATGGTCAACTATACCAATGTAAAACACATAGATCAATTTATCTTGATACTTCCAAATGCCAAAACCAACTTCAACAGAACCAGGGCAACACAACTCTTGAACCATAATACTTCAACAAAGAGAAATCCATCCTAGAAACAATTCTCATGGACCTCAATCAACACACATAAAAACATATTTCACAAGCACCGGAACCAACAACCTTCTTTTAATACAATTTTCTCAATATCCTCGACATGTACAATTAATAGTAACTAGTAGATAACCAGCTGACCGGTTGACATCAAGGACAACACTTCTTCCATTCTTGCAAAAATATCCCCCTTTGTCATTGATGGAAACACATGATGTGAAAAACCATCAAAGACACCATACCTATTTTGAAAATACTTCTCAAGATATTTCTTTCTACTTCTCCCCTTTTAGAAGATCATCATCCTCATATTAGTTTTATTTTTCACATGCTCTCTCTCCTTTTCCCTTTTTCTTTTTTTTTCTCTTTTTTTCACATGATCTCTCTCCCCCTTTGAAATCAATGGCAAATGAAAAATATATGTCCATTGAAACTTCCTTTGACATGAAAATAGAATACTCATAATGATAACACTTATAAAATTGTCATGCTCCCCCTAAGGGTAGCCACCAACAAACATCAATCCAAAAAAGATAGAACTATGAATCCATCGGACTGATATATCTCCAAATGCATCTTAGTTTGTAAAAGGAGGGGCAATAACCCCTAGCTTATCCCAGAGATACTCAAAATTATCTTTAGGAAGAGCCTTTGTAAATATATCTGAAATCTAATCTTTTGTCGAAACATACTCAAGCTTGACTTCATTCTCCATGACCTTCTCTCTTAAAAAATGATACCTAATAGATATATGCTTCATTATTGAGTGCATCACAGGATTCTTTGAAATGTTAGTTACAATTGTGTTATCACAGAAGATAGAAATAGAATCATCATGTAGCACTGTGATATCTTTCAATGTCTATTTCATCCATAAAACTTGTGTACAACACAATGCAGCAACAATATACTCAACTTCAGCAGTAGACAAAGAGACTGAATCTTGCTTTTTACTCAACCATTCCACCAATCTACATCCAAGAAAGAATGCACCACCACTTGTACTTTTTATGTGTCTATACTTCTAGCCCAATCTATATCTATATAATTTAGGATACCATAATCCATAATCCGGAGTGACTTTCAAATATTTGAATGTTCTTTTAACTATAGTAACATGTGTTTCTTTCAAATCTTCTTGAAATCTAGCTACAAGACAAATTGCATGCATAATATATGGTCTAGTAGCAGTCAAATACAATAGTCCACCAATCATAGATCTATATTTGCTCTTATCAATATTAAGTGAAACATCATCTTTTCCCAACTTGCATCCAGTTACCATAGGAGTACTTACTGGTTTGGAATCATCCATCCCAAATTTTCTCAACATCTCTCTCACATACTTTGATTGTGAAATGAAAATTCCTTTCTCTTTTTGATTAATCTGTAGCCCAAGAAATAAATTCATCTCACCAAACATAGACATTTCAAATTATTTCTGCATTTATTTTGTAAAGATCTTGCACATCTTTTCATTTCCTCCAAAGATAATGTCATCAACATATACAACTACAATCAATATTTTGTCATTTTTAGTCTTGAAATAAAAATTACTATTTGGTGTACCTTTGTTAAATCCTTTTTTATTCAAATACTTATCTAACCTTGCATACTAGGCTCTAGGAGCTTGCTTCAGACCATATAAAGCTTTCTTCAATCTGCACTCCATATCTGGTTGATCTGTTAATTGAAATCCTTCCAGTTGTTCCATGTAAACTTCTTCATCTAGTTCACCATTTAGAAATGCTAACTTGGCATCCATCTGATAGACTTTGAAATATTTATAAGTAGCTAATGTCAAGAACATCCTTATAGCTTCCATTCTTGCTACTGGGGAAAAATTCTCCTAAAAATCTATACCTTCCACTTGTGAGTAACCCTTACACACAAGCCTTGCTTTGTTTCTGACAACTTTCCCGTTCTCATTCAACTTGTTTTTGAATACCTCAAAATATTTAACTGTCAAAATTCTTTCATTCCATAGCTCATAGGGAATCTTTGTACTGTTTTCTTTTTCCTGAACTCAATTGAATACATACATAGTAGTGTGAATAGCCTCTTTCCAGTAAACTTCCAGTAATCTAGCTTCAATGATCATTGACCTAGAAACTTCTTGAACTATTTTGTTTTTCCTTTCAACAACTCCATTATGTTGAGGAGTTCTCTGAGTAGATAACTATCTCTTTATTCCATGTACTTCACAAAACATATTGAACTCATGGGAAGCGAATTCATCACCTCTATCAGATATCAAGCATTTTATCTTCAAATTCACTTTATTTTCAACCATAGCCTTGAATTCTTTGAATCTATTTAAAGCTTTTGATTTTTCTCTTAAAAATGTAACCCAAGTATATCTAGAATAATCATCAATTAACAGCATAAAGTACCTTTCACCAAGTACACTTCACACTCTCATGGGTCCACAAAGATCTGTATGAACCAAATCCAACAATCTAGTAGTAGATTGTTCTCTTAATCTATAATGATTTCTTGTCTACTTCCTAAACTGGAAATTCCTGCAGATAGCATTTACAAGATTTGTAATTCTCGGTAGATCTCTCATAGCTTGAACAATACTAATCCTTGTCAAGTTATCAAAATTCATGTGACACATTCTCCTGTGCCATAACCAGATGTCATTTATCTGAGTCACAAAACATCATCCATCAGCACCTTTAAGTTGATAAATGTTCCCTTCAGATTTCTTTCCTGTAGCAATCAATGTTTTGGATCCTTTCTATATCCCTTTCTACACATTTGACCAACACTCAATAGATTATTCCTTAAACTCTTAACATAGTAGACATCGTTATTATGATGCTTTCCATCAAAACTTACTCAACCTATCCCATAAATTTTAGCACCAGTATCATCTCCAAACATAACCAGACCTCCATCATATTTTTAAAGTTTCACAAACTTAATCTTGTCACCAGTCATGTGATGTGAACAACCACTATCAACTACCCAAAAATTATTTTCTAGTTTAGCATGTAGGGAAGAGATAATTGTACCTTCATTTTTCTCCTTCTCCTTCTCCTTCTCCTTCTCTAGAGGACTTTCCTTTGACTGTCTTTCTAAATTAGTAGAAGTAGGTTCATCTTTAATCACCAAGAACAAGCATTCATTGTCATATGTATCTTCATATTCTGAATTTCTTCATCTGAAATACTCGCATTCTCATTAACATAATAAGCTTTGTTAATCTTCTTTCCTTTCATTTCTTTCTCATATCTTTGTTTATTCTTTTTAGCTCTTTTTGGACACTTTGCAGCATAGTGACCAATTTCTCCACAACTAAAGCATTTAAAGGGAAATTTTCCTTCATACTTATTAGAGCCTTTTCTCAATCTTCTTACAAAGTTAGCCTCGATTTCTTCAAAGTTCTCTTCATCTTAATCTTTAGTTTTTGTAGCTTTAAAATCAGTTTTTGTTTTTCCTCCACTTCTTAGATTTGGCTTCCTCATCTCATAAGATGTCAAAAATCCTAACAATAGATCCTTAGTACAAGTCTTGTAATCTATAGTCTGCTCAATAGCACTTACCTTTTCACTATAAGCATTAGGAAGAGTTTTGAGAACCTTCTTTACAATTTTGGTTTCATCTACAGTGGTGCCAAGGGATCGCATTCCAGCCAATACCTCATCCAATCTTTGTGCATAGGCTAAATTCTCATCTTCGAACATATGTAGAAGATCAAACTATGTTTCCAAATTCTGTAATTTCATCTCTTTTACCCTTTCATCACCATCGTGCACTCTTTCTAAAACATCCCATACTTCCTTAGTTGTCTTTAAATTTTGAACCTTAATCAACTTAGAGTATACCAAATTGTTCTTCAAGATGAACTTTTCCTTGTTATTCACTTCATGTTCTTTAATTTTTTCAAATGTACTTGGACCATTTGCAGGAGGAGTGTAGGGATTCTTGTAAGCTTTCTCTACATCAAATCCGCAATACTCCAGATATTCTTCCATCAATACTTTCCGGATACCATAATTTATTCCATCAAACCTCGGATAATCAAAGACCATTTTGTTATCCATCCTATACCTTCCTCAAGTGGTTAAGCTCTTCACCAAGGAACCAAGCTCTAATACCAATTGTTGGATAGGACAACTGAGAGGGGGGTGAATCAGTTGTCACAAATTATAACCTTAAATTCAATTACCAGAACTAACATATAAACTGTTTAAGTGATTAACCGTCAAATGCAAGTGCACAAACACAATAACACCAAATTTATGTGGAAAACCCAATGAGGGAAAATCCACTGTGAGGATTAACTCACACTATCGAGAATATCAAAACCGATTACAAAAATGCTCACTACCTAAGATAAGGCTCACTGCCTGAAATAAGGACTCACTGTCCAAACTCACTTTCCATAGGCTACAACCTGGAGGGCTCACTGCCACAGAGATACAAAGAAGACTTGTCACAAAGATACAACAATCCCAATGCAATGAAGATTCCACCACAATCACTAATTAACTCGCATGAATGATAGAGTTATCCTTTTGCTCACTACATCTAGAAACTCAGCGTTAAGCTTCACACTGAACCACACACTTAAGTCACACACTTTAAGAATAGCATCAAAGTCACATCTGCTCTTTCACTTATCTTTCTTCTTTTCTTTTGAATTTCCTTCATCGCTTTAGCACATCCTGTATTTACACTTTCTCCAACCTTGAAAAGATGCAAAGTCAACCATCCAACTTCAAATTCAAATTAGGTTGGCACCAAACATCCTAGGGTGGAATTAGAATGAGGGAAACCCAAACACATGCTTCACCAAGACCCATAATAGATCCAACATGCTTCATCAACTTCAAAAGTAGTGCTTGACACACGGTCGGCCACACCAGTGTAAAACACATAGATCAATTAAGCTCAATACTTCCAAATGCCAAAACCAACTTCAACAAAACCAGGGAAACACAACTCTTGAACCATAAGACTTCAACAAAGATAAATTTGGACCATCAACAATTCTCTCAGACCTCAATCAACACACAACAAAACATAGTTCACAAGCACCGGAACTAGCAACCTTCTTTTAATACAATTTTCTCAATATCCTCGACATGTACAATCAACAGCATCTAGTAGATAACTAGTTGGTTGATTGACATAAATGACAACACTTCTTCCATTCTTGCAACATCTTGTACTTTCACCTACTACATCATGTATGTATGGCCAATTTATCATATGGATGTAAATATTTCCTTCTTGCACGATTATCTTCATGATGAGATTTATATGGATAAAACTCTAGGTTTTATGTAGGACACTTCACTTGTTTGGAAGCTTATTCATTTATTATATGGTCTCAAAAAAGTCCCTCTAGCTTGGTATGAGAATATGGACCATTTCTTTCTTTCTTCCAATTTCACTTGATGTCATTTCGATCTCATTATTTACTATTAGAGATAGGGAGATTATCTTTTGATTCTTTTGTTAAATGTGAATGACTTTATTCTTATAGTTATTTCATATTATATGATCCAAATTGTTCAAAAAAAATTAATGGAGTATTTTGATATGACAAGTCTTGGACTTCTACATTATTTTCCTTGTTTATAGGTTATTCATTCTTTAGATGGAATTTCTATTTTTCAACAAAAGTATGCTCTTAATTTACTTTAGATATTTTGTATGCTTTATTATAAGCCTACCCCACTCGACTTTATTCAAGTTTTCTATTGTCTTCCAATTGATCCACTCCTATAGTTGATGCTACATTGTACATGTAGTTGGTTGGCAGTCTTTTGTACCTAACACATTCTCATCCTAATATTTATTTTGTGGTTGGCCTAGTCTCGTAATTCTCTTTGGATCCACATGAAAATTATTGGAAGGATACCAAACATGTTTTGAGATATTTTTAGGACACCTCACATTTTGGTATTCACTATACATCATGAGACTCTTGATTTTTTTTACATTGACTCATATTAGGTTGGTGATGTTGATTAGGAAGTCTAATTCTAGTTTTTCCTTTTTCCTTGATTCTAGCCCCACTACATGGTCCTTCAAGAATACATATTCTATTGCATAATCATCCACAAATATTGAGTATTAAGAAGTAGTTTTGGCTAGCCAAGCAGTTTTGTGGCTTTGTCAATTGTTGATTGAATTTGGATTTCCTCCTGATAGTCGCACCATTCTTTGGTGTAACAATTAGAGTGCCATCAAATTTTCTCAAGACCCAATGGAACATTAGTAGACAAAGAATATTAAGATCCACATGCACTTCATATGGAAGCTCATGATAATTTTCTTAGCTTGGAGTATTTTCCTATATAGGAGCAAGTTATGAACATCTTCACAAATTTTTGTCATCACTCCATTATCTTCAACTATAATCAATGATCGAGGTGAATAAATTTTTCCTTAAGGGGTCTTCTTGACTCCACCTTCCTTCACATTTTTCATGTTTTTTTCTCTCTTTTGGGGAATAGTTTTTACTACAAGGTTTTTCTCCTTTTCTCCACTTGTGAGAGATATATTTTTACATGGGTACCTCATTAGGTGTGGATTTTGGGGCCCATATTTTTTTCATGCATTATTTTATGCCCTCCTATGTTGTACTTAATAGGGTTGTTGTTATAAATAATGTAGTTTATCTAACTAGTTATACTTGAGGATTTATTCACACCTTGTCTCTTCTCCTTAGATTTTTGTCTTTTCTTATCGTCTTATTTCATAGGATTTAGAGACTTGGAATTTCAATAGTATGTCTTAGTTTTTTACCCTTTCCATTATAACAAGGTCATCCCATAGTATTATATTATGTTATAATTCATTTATTCAACGTCGTTATAATAATTCTTCATTACAACTCTCTCTAATAGAAGTTTTTTTGACTTTATTGATAGATTGATGTACCTATGAATTTCTCCATTATTCCAACATCTTTTCTTGGAGTGTCCAATATTTGAATAGGTGAATGATACATTATCATGAAAGTCATTTGTATCTCACCCTTTTGTTCTAGATGTAGTTGTTGAAGATAGAAAAAAGATATAAGGAATAAGACTAGTAGAGGACCATAATATGTGGAAATAAATAATATCTAGATAAAATTGTAGGTGTGGCCTAGTCTTGATGTAATCCAAATTTATAGTGGAGATTCATCACAGTATCAATAATGTAGATTCAATAGAAAAAATTTAATTCTAATCAATGGTTTCAACATATATCTAAGAATCTTCATATATTGACAACAAAAATATGACTACATTTATATTTTAAAGTGTATAAAATAATATTTTTATCATTACATTTATTTTTCTCAACTTTAATTAATTTAGGTCTAATTATTAGAATTCCTTATTTAATCAATTAGACATTCTAAATTAATAGAAGTGTTCTTTATTCTCCATATTTTTCGTGAACTCAAATCCACCTCGTGCTTGGCCCTATGGTTTTGTATTCTTTAATTTAATAATTTTTAGATCTAATACTTTTTATTCTAATCACCTCCTTTTTAGATATGAAACTTATAATTATTTTATTGTCTCATATTTTTATTTGGTTAATCACTTCTTGGGTTTGTATTCCGAGGAAAATTCTAAGGTCTCACCTTCCTATTAGGTGTAGCCTTAGAATTAATCCTTCTTTTTTCATCGATCACTTTGATTCTCCTATCATTGAAAATTTAAATATTTTTAAGAATATTTATTAGGAAGACACATTTAACCATAAAGGATGTTTTGAAAATGTTATGAAATGAAAAAAATATAATTGCATGTAAGTTATAATTCCTAGAGAAATATATTGTTAAGCTTGATGATGATTTTAAAAAATTTATGCTAATTAATAATTTATATTTTACTCTTAACCAAGACACATAGAGTCGACATACTAAACAACGAAAATTTACCACTCATATTTTTTTGGCTAATATGAGAATGTTAAGAATTATACGTTATTTGATCATGTTTCTAGAGTTATCTTGTTTAGGTAGGATGATACCTTGATGATATATTTCCTCTAACGAATTATCTATCACCAAATTTTCCATCATTACCTACTTCTCCTTCATCTATTGATTATTCCTTACTTATTTAGGATGAGGATGTTCTTCTAGATCCACTACTACCAGTTATATAGACTTAGCTCTAATGGGCCTACATGAATCTTGATGTAGCTAGAGCTTTGGTTGGGAATCCTTCAAAGTCTAATCATACTTACTCACAAACATTAGGTACTAGTATTTTGAGTCAAGCAATTTTAGATGATCCTAAAAATAATTAGATGGGGGAGGTATTCCTAAGTCAAACACAAATATGGTAGAGGAGTATTATTTTATGATGAAGAATCGGACTTGGGATCTTGTACCTCATCCTAAGGGAATAAAGTTGGTTTGGTGTAAGTGGGTGTACCACACCCAATTTGCATTTTATGGTTATATTGATAAGTACAAGGCTCATCTTGTTATAAAGGGGATTTCATAGGTCGAATGTATTGACTATTATAAGACCTTTACTCACATTACCAAGATGGACCCATTCATCTTGCAATTTCACTTACTACATCATAGGTATGGTCAATTTATATGATGGATGTGAAGAGTTCCTTCTTGTATGGTGATCTTCATGTAGGAATCTTTACTTTTTATAGGCTTCTTGTTCATTATATTTTCTCAAACAATCCCCTCAAGCTTTATAAGAGAACATGGACCATTTATTGATTTCTTCTACTTTCACCCAATTCCATTATTGTTGAAATTTCATATCCCCTTCATTATTTAGTAAAATATCCAAGTTAAAAAATCAAAATTTGGTTAAGTGTTGAGTTTTTTGAGGTATTAGAATTTTGGATTTGTCCCTACCTGCATGCCTTCCTTCCTAATCTTGAATCCCCATTCAAATCCTTTCAAAATTGACTAAGTTTTTTTTCAAGTTCTATAGTTTTGGGGGTAACTGTAAGAATTGGTATAAAACTCTTTATACCATGAAAGATTTTGTTAAAGACTGTAGCCACTCAAGATCTAGTAAATTATATGAAAGTACAAGAGAGATAAGCTATGAGAGAATAATGATATTTTATCAAAGCATACAAATGATATATTATCATTTGTTTGATTTATAAATGAGGACCCTTTGGTTATATCGTCAAGGTGAGACATAGTATTAGGCAATATCATAACAAGTGTCTTAATCATATGGAATGAGTCAACTAATATTAAATGACCTAGGAAACAAGAATTAAATAACATAAGATAAGATCTAATACCAACTAAGACTTCTAGAAATATTTCTAGGACCAAGTAAACCTACTAGGTGAACTAGTTAGGTAAAATGCCATATTCACACCAACACCCATCTTAGGTGCAAATTAGGGGAAAAAAACTAATACAAATGATGCAAATATGGGTCTTGGTTACTAGGACATGTTAGGTACCCATGTACAAATGCAATCTCTCACAAACGAAGAAAAGGATAAAACCTAGTGGGACACAACTCCTCCCCAAAAGAGAGATGAAAAAAATGCTCACTGAAGAATAAAAAGGACAAAAACCCATGCAAGAAAAAATATCCCCCATAAAAGAGAAGAGAGACCACACATCCCCCCCTCAATGTACAAACTCCTACAATGATGGTAGATGATCAAAATTGAATACTGAAGATGATCCAATCTTGTCAAACAATATTCCTCCCCTTAGGAAGAAACAAAACCAAGATGGTATGCATGATTTCTTCCCATTCATAAAAGGAAGATGGGGGAAGAAGGATGATCTGTGATGTCTCTAAATCATTCTCAAGTGTCTCCATGTTTATTTTGAAAGTTGACACACTCCAAACAAACATCTAGGCCACACTAATGAAAATGAAAATCCAAAAATTAGTAGAGATGATTGTAGAACATAATCCAAAGACAAAAATATCTCCTCTGAAGATAAAAAAAAGTCTCCATTTTTTTCTCAAAAGTATCCACACTCATGTCAGACAAAGAAAAATAATCATGTAGAGAATGAACAAGAGGGTCAAATTTTTTCCTCCCAAAAAATGAAGAAGAAACATCTCCATCAAAGAGAATATGTATGCATTCAATGGTTTCTCCCAAATTTGAAATGTGGGACTCTACAAACAAACCTAAAATGTCTGTCAAGCACTCATCCCAAGTAGCTATATTTGGAAGACAATATTTTTTATACTATACTAAATCACAAGTATCAAAAATTGTGTCAACACAACCATATCAAAATAAATAGTAGATGAAATAGATGAAATATCGACACATTTCTCTAGAACCTCATTAGATGAAAGAATACCAAGATTCAAATGACCATATTAAATCTCCTCAAATGTGTCCACACTAGATTTCATAGTGTATACATCAGCCTAAGGACCAATAGGAGTAAAATGAGAGAAGGTGTAGACTCAATATTGATGATCAAATTTCCCAATTGCAACTATATATCTACTATGCAAATCCTAGATTATGACAAAATTTGGTGTGAAGTCAATTCTCTTTCCTATTCCACCATGTGCGATTTGATAAATAGAAAGGATATTGGTTGATAGTGAAGACACACAAAGAACATCACAAAATAATTTTTCATCCATGTCAATATATCCCTTCCCATAAATATGCATATATTTTTGTTAGTCATCAAGATGTGTGGTGATGAACAAGACTCAAATGAAGAGAAAATAATTTTTGATAAAGTCATATGATGTGAAGCTCCTAAATCAAGTATTCAGCTCTCTGACTTAGTATTTTCAATTGCAACAAGTTATTACCCCTTATGTATCTTTAATTTTCATAAAGAAGAAGAAGATGAACCTCCTAACATTGTTGAAGGAAATTTTATTTGATTCTTCTTAAGAAATGCTTCAACTCGTCAATCTATTTTGAATAACTTCGATGTTCATCATGCCTTATTTTCTTGCAGTATGAACCTTTAGGCTTCTCCTTCTTAGATGATTCCCCTTAAGAGGGAGATGATTCATATTTTTTATGTATCTTTTTATTTTTCTTCTTTTGCTTCTTTTTAGGATTCCCTAATTTTTTTTGTACCTTAGGCTCACTAGCCACCAATGCTTGTGGTTTAGAAGACTTAATTAGACCCATATGAATTAAGTTCACTTCCTCTTAGATTAGGAGATTTACAAAGTCATCAAACTTAGGATCAACATATGATGCTCCCATAGAAATCCAATGAGCATGAAAGCCAAAAATAAACACTAAATACTCAGGACCAAGCTTGGATAACACATTTAGAATCAATTGTAAATCCTCCTTTTGAATGTTGCAATATTTTAGTTGTGTTCTTAGTCGCTTAATCTTGGAGACTTAGTCTTGGATGTGGTCAAAACATTTTGGATCAAAATTCATCAAATCGTTATTAATCTAATATCACCTAATCTTATTAGTTTTACCATATAATTTTTCAAAATTCTCCCAAGCCTCCTTAGGTATTTTTCATGATTCAATATGAAATTGTAAATCAAAAGAGCCTAATGGCCATATGAATCCAAGTATTTTCTCACAATCAATCTCCTATTTTTCCAATTTTTAGCATCAGTAGTTTGAGAAATGGTCTTTTTAGATGGCCTAGATAACCCTTTCCCATGAGATAATTCCATCCTTATCTTCTCCATGAAGCATAATTATGTGGAGTTAGGAGTTCAATTTGAGATTTCCTCATTGCATGAACACACAACTATAAAAAGAAATAAATCAATCACCACAAGATTACCCCCCTAAATTACTCAATCAAGAATCCTTCTAGCTTGATATATGATCTAGAACTTGATGCTTAGTGTGATTATGTGTTCCACTTGTAAACAACATCGAAGTGGACTTGATATTAGTGCTTATAGATGTCAAATTTGGCCACAAACTCAAAGTACAAATTTTACAAAGAATGAGATCAATCTAATCACACCAATGCAAAGTACACAAAAAATTATGCACTTTCAAAAAAATGCACCCAAAAATGTTATTGTAGGAGTGAGTATGGAGCCCTTGAAGTTCCCAGAGCAAGAATAGTTCAACAACACCTTTGAGAATCTGAAATTTCTAAAAAAAATAGAAACCAAAATTTAAAAAAATATTGCACCACTATGAACGGCATAAAATTATACTCCAAATAAATAAAAAACTTGCAAAAAGGAGGTCAGATGACTGAGTTATGAGCCTCTTGTTAGATTGCAAATTCAAAAAATTAATTGGAGAGGGGGGTGCCAAAATCCTTAGGTGCCTATTGATGTCAACATTAAATCAACATGCAAAATATTATTTATTTTGGTAGAATATTCTAGCACCATAATATTTTCTCTTCCTCGCCAATATATTCTCTTATTGATGAAATTTTTGAAAATGCCCACGAATATTCTTTTTTTTGGGTGGCACTTTGATTAGACAGAATATTCTTATTTTAGTTGGTATATTCAATCACTATCAGTAAATGGAATATTCTCGCTGAGATTCTAGTAAGCTAGCAAGATTATGTGTAGTGGGGTTGCTACAAGCATGGCCCTTCTTGAGCCAACCACATGACACCTCTACATATGTGTTGTACTTTTCCACAAGGACATATGGTACCCTAAAAACCACATAGGGTACCTTAAATTTTATTTTTATTTGTATTTTTTAAATCAAAATAATTTAATAATATTTAAAATTATTCTTTTACAATGATTCATATCATTTTTTCTTATCATTGTGCAATTATGATGTTTGTGACCATATGGTCATACGAACAACTAGGGGGAAATTTTTTTGAGGGCTCTAGATTAAGTGCTTAGATTTTGATGGTTTGATAGTTGATCTTAGTGTTATGGGCCTTCTAGATGTGATGGAAAGGTTTGTTTTGACCCAAAATGCTCCAAAATTGTAGCTACCTTCTAAATATGACAACCACCTCCTAGCTTCAAACCCTCATATATTTTTCCTTAGATGTTTGATTTGGATGCAAAAAAGGAAAAACTAACTTTCTTAAGCCCTCTAAAATCAATGGTGAGCTTAGATTTACTCCAACTAGTTAGATAAAACACCATATTCATACCAACAATAATCATCCTTGCAATATTTTCCTATCCTTATAAAAGTTGACTAAGTGTCAAGTCATCTTCCTTTTAGACTAATTAGATTTCCTTTACACTTGTATCCTTCATTTGGCACATTGATCCCCAAAGTACCAAACCTAAAAGTTACCAAATGTTGAATTTTTTGTCCTTTTGGCTTGTTGAGGTTTCCCTTACTTTCCTACCTTGCATTAGCATTCTTGATCATTAGAGCTTAAAATTCTTCTAAAAGCTTAAGTTCTTTATATCTTCCAAATTTTTAGACTTCCTAATCCATCAATCCCCTAGTAGTTTCTCCTTGAATCCTCGATTCCCCAAATTTTTTTTTTTTTCTTTCAAGTTTTTGAACTTCCACATGCATCTATACCCCATTATACTTGTCATCCTGGTCATCCCTTCCCAAAATATCTAATTCCTTAATATTTCCCTTAGTCCACTCCAAATTCCTCTACATCTTTCAAACTTTCATGGTTTCCTATTAGTATATACTTTCCCTTCCATTCAAAATACCTCGAATGTTCACCTTTCTTCTAATGGTATCATGCTAATTTCATCACCAAATACAAGTTTAAAAGTGTCTCATCCCTTTTTCCATGGTAGATAGTTCAACAATACCTTGATGGCCTGATTTCTAATGGATCAATACTTTCACAGGATCTCAAAGGTGATATCCTAAGTTTGATAAGTATGCTATGTTAGTGTAATTAATTAATTATTACACTTGCATAAGTTTACTTAGGTAATATTTTAATTCCTAGGTTAATTATTGTAATCCTTATCTTGTTGAGCTATCTTGTTGCTCAAGATAAGATTAGGGTTATGCATACTTACTTTTATAAAGCAAATCATCTCATGTAATTATGAATTCCTGAATAATATTATTAACACATCTTCATGCAAAGCTCTTGCTTTTTTATGTTTTTCTCTTCTATGGAAGGCTTTTTTGGTTTGCATGTCTAATCTTGGTTTCTAACATGGTATCAGAGCTCTAGACCTGTGGTTTCCTATTATTGATTTGAATATATTCTCTCACAGCATCTTTTCCTATGCAAGGGTTTCAAGCCAAGCTGATTTTTTGTGGATCTGGGGATCGCCTAATTTTCTAAGCATTTTTGGACAAAATGGACCTCGCCATTGAGTCCACAGTGCCCAAAAACCCCTATTTTCATTAAAACTTGTCCAATTTTATCACAGTTGATCTCTGAGGCAAAAAAAATTGTTCATACGGCCTGTATGAACTCCTGTGCACGCGGATCGAAAAAAATCCAAAAGAAATGGGTCGACATATTATTTTTTAAAATTTCTATTTTTTGAAATTTTACAAAATATAAAAAATTGCAAAGTGTTTTTTTAACACAAGGGCCGAATAAAGTTTTTATGGGCGGATTAAATTGTAGGTACCTGTGTTTGTAGACCTGCGGGCCCCACCCTCCATTCTGTCAGCCTTGGTAGGCTGGTCGGTGGCATGCAAATCCTGTCGGCGGCAATGCCCAATCGACCGGCGGCATCTTCAAATGACTGGTGGCCTTCTTACTGGCTCATCCCTACTCGCCGGTAAATTTTTCCAGCCATCACTCCACCTCTGTCGACATCCTCTATATTTTCTAGTCGCTATCCTCTTTATTTTCTAGCAATCAGAATTTTTTTTCCGGTGATCTATTTTTTTTCCAACGACGAAGGAATATTCCCATGCATATTCTATATGACGGTCATCAAATTTTTGTAGGGGAGGCATTTTTTTGTGGCAACGACCAGATGGTCATCAAATTTATGCTCGTAAAGTGCTGACGGCATCGGCCATACAGCCCTCTTTGCCCCCTCCTAGCTCTAATTTTCCTTCAAGGAGCAGTTTTTTTTCTTTTTGGCATAACTTGGGCATACGATATCAAAATCGAGAAAACGAGATATCGTCGAAAATATGGTTCCGAACACTATCCTATGGTGTAGTTTATTTTTTAGTATTTTTCTGTTTAGCTACATTTATTTCTGTTTGAAGTCAGATGTTCATTTATGGCCTCTGAGCTCATAACTTTTTGCCACGATCTCTGATTTTCACCATCTTTGCGGCATTGGAAAGGTATTGAGGAGCTCTATGTTGTTATCCATGCACTTTTTTCTATATCTATACTAGGTTGATCATTATTCCAAATTTGTCCCGATGGGTGTTTTGGAGATTACTTGGATGTTTTGGTAGTTGGAAGGGTGAAACTTGAATTTTTGCACTTCATTTTAGTATCACATCTTTTTATTTTATGTTTATGCACATTAGCATTCTCTCTTTTTACAATCATTGGGTTATTGTAATAAATGAACTGAGATAAAGTTCCATCAGGGGGTTTTCTTGCATAATAATCTGATTAGAGTGTGCATGCACTTTGATCTCCATCTTGATTTTGATGACAACTCGCATGGGTTGTATCTGGTTTCTTAGTTTCTTTTGGCCACATTTTTGTTCTAGACACATATCAAATTCACATCAGTCCACACTTCAGATTGGGAGCCTATGGTTATTGATCTGCATTGGTTCATATCCATCTCGGTTTGAGGGACATGTTTTTATGGTTAATGTTCCAAAGTCTTTATGGTACTTGTTCCCATGGAAGAGTTTTAGTCTTAGTTTGGCATCAGCATCGAGATACACAATTTCTAGATTTTTTCATCATATCATCGACTGTTGCTTCACAAATTCCAGGGTTGTTCCAGTTTGTGAGTTTTCCAGTGTTTTGTGGCATCGGGTCTACTGTTGATGTAGACATCTAAATTTAATCACTTCCATATGATTAAATTTATTCCCTTTTCGTCTACCATATTAAAATATTAATTTATTAAATTAATATTACATCTTTTATCTCATATCTGTGAAGTATTTGATTTAATAATTAAATGCTTTATCTTTCACCTTCTTCCTCTCTAAATTAAATAAATACACTATTTTATTTTAGTCATTTTTCCCCTTTTGATTTAAAATCAATTTAAAATTCCTCACTTTCTCTCTCTTTTCCACATCCTCCATAGCCTTGCCCTAATCTGAATTAAATTAATTAATTCATGATTATGATGTGCATCCTCTTAATCAAAGATTAATGTCACATCCTCCTACACTTGCCACTTGCCTCTAATCTTCTATTAATTAGCCTAATCCAATATTTGCACAACCTTAACCAAGGTCATTAGCCAAATTTAGCACCACTTTTTAGCCAACCTTTACATTTACCTTCTTTTGGCATTGACCCCCTTTCCTATGTGAATTTTTAATTCACATTTATTTATCCTAGATTCCCCTCCTTTATATGTGAATTTTTAATTCACATTCCATCCTTTCAAGGCTTCTAGAACCTTGGACTTGTCACAATCTCCACATGTGACCAAGTCCCACCTTTTTGGAGCCCACCTTTTATCCCTTTAGATCCTCCTAGGAATGTGAATTTTAATTCACATTTATATCCCCAACCACCTTTCCTTTTCCCATGTAGATTTTTGAGGAATTCCAAAATTCCTCAAATGTCCCTTTCACTCCACTTGGGGACAAGGAATCCTTTTTGAGAAATCCTCCTCCTCCCCCAAGGTGCTTGTCCTTCCTCCACCTCATGTACCTTTTTGACACCTCGCCTCCATCTCATATCCCCTTGGCCACTTCACCCTCCACATGTCAAGATGTGAGGGCTTGTGGGTTCTCAACCCACCATAGCCCTTCATCTTGACCTTGTTGGATCAATCTTGACCATTGAATTCTCTAGAGAATTCAAATTCTCCTATAAATACCCCCTCCTCAAGGGCATTTTGAACACTTTGGATTTTCATAACTACATGCTGCCAATTTGCATTCTCAATCCTTTGCCATCATTTAACCATCTCTTTTAATCATTTTGCATATCTAATCTTGCACTTAGTCACTCAAGCAATCATCTAAGGAGCACACAAACCATTCCAAGCAAGGGCCAATCAAAGAGACATCAACGTGAGGAAGGAATTGGGAAATCGTTTGTATCTTGTTTTGTCTATTTTCCTTCTTGTTTTATCACTCTTTAGGCTAATCTTGAGGTGTCCTTAGTCTTTTATCACTTGCATTTTTAAGTTATTTCACACATAAGAGTAGGATAAAATTCTTAGGTTCAGTTGCATTATTATGATTAGCAGCACGAGACTTGTAAATAGAGAGTATCTTTCCTTCTTTCAGAGTTATTGGTTCCAATGTTACTCCACAGTGTTCTTCCAGTGCTTCTTTGCAGTAGTCTCAGTGCTGGGGGGTTTTGCTTGTTGGGTTTCCTTCTCTACCTCATTAGTGCATTTGTACATGGGTACCTGATTAGGCCTTGTTATCGGGACCCATTCATGCTTTCTTGCATTCATCTTAGTTTTAGGTGCATGCTTTCTTAGTCTCCCTAAGTTGCACTTATGGGGGTGTTAGTGTAATTAATTAATTATTACACTTGCATAAGTTTACTTAGGTAATATTTTTAATTCCTGGAGTTAATTGTCATTAAACTATCTTGTTATGACTATCTTGTTGCTCAAGATGGGTCTAGGAGTTATGAATACTTTCTTTGTCAACAAATCATCTCATGTAATTATGAATTCTGAATAATATTATTAGCACATCTTCATGCAAAGCTCTTTCTTTTATGTTTTCATCTTCTATGGAAGGCTTTTCTAGTTGCATGTCTGATCTTGGTTTCTAACATGCTAATTCAGTGAAGCATGATTTGATGACTAACAAAGTGAGTTTAGAATTTTTATTAGGATTATCATAAGTTTTGATGTTCTTTTCCCAAGTTTGATGATTTTGGAGGTGGTGCTTTGATACTCTGCAATAACAATAGGTTGCTCTAGAAGATTGGTGGCCACCACCAAAGGAATCCACCACTTTACAATGCCATTAATGTTCCTATAATGCTCTCAATGACCAAATTAATTTTGATGCAGTAAAAGAATTATTCTAAATATATTTTGACCTAGATCAAAGAAGGAGAAATAACAATGCCCATACTCAGTTATTGTTACGGACCCTTTCATCAAAACATCATCTTCAGGTCATGTTTACAATATTTCATGTTTTTATCAGATTCTTACACTCAAATAATGAATCATTAATTCTCAGAATTATGGAAAAGGTGTGAAGAATGTTCTTTCATGCCTCCCAATCATGCATATTAGATAAAGGAAATGGATACTTTTTGCCTTAGAGCATTGAATAAATTCATAATTAGGGTTCCTTCCACACCATGGCCTTCTAATAACTTGCATGCTTTCCTTTAGGGAGATATAAGTTTTGCAGTGCTCATTTTCAAGGAGTTCCTTCTCAATTTCATGACTCGAGACTTGCAATCTTGATATTGTCTATAAATGTAACTGGCTCAATGCCTTTGATTCAATGAATTGGTTGTTTTATCCCTTCTCACTCTTGATGTGTTGTGTGATTTTTGCTCACCTTCATATCTAAATGTTTTGTTTCTTTTCTAGACATATATGTTGAGTATAATTCTTGTCTTACATATATCTATCTATAAGATTTTATGAATAAAGGAAACTTGTGTAAAGTTTTAGGTAAATTTCATTGTTTTCTTGTCTACTATGAGTGAGAAGAAACTCGTTTAAATACTAATTATCACCTTTTATTTTTCTTCATTATTTCTTCTATATTTCTCTCCATAATCAGATGGATAGGATTAGGGTTTCATTTTTATCTATATTGGTTTAGAGTAACACCCTACATCTATAGGTTTAGAAAGGATCCAACATTCTCTAGAGATCATATCTCAACTAATAATGGTCCCACACATTGGGATCATTCCCATTATGTCATTGGATTGTTGAATAGTAGGTTCAAAAGGGGTGTAAATACAAGTGACAACTCTTTTTGGTATGCTTGGTGGGAATAGTTTGATGAGTTATATTTTATCATGTGAAGAGATTTGGCATTGATCTTAGCAATGCAGATATTGGACACACATACAAGCACCTGACAAATCTTTGGTTTTAGACCATGCTAATATTTTCATGCCAAGAATTCAAACAAGAGAATCTTCAAGAGGTAATTTCCAATTTTTTGAATTACCAATAATTACTTCTATAAGAAGAATAAATAAAAGTTTTGTATCAATAATTAGGACTAGAAATTAAGTATCGCCCTCCTCAAGATCTAAATCCATGCCTCCTTTTGGTATGTTTCCTTACCCAGGGATACTTGTTGCTAGTGATTCTTCATTATAAAATATTATTTCATTCTACCCTTATGGTTGCTCTAAGAAACCAAGTCTTTGTCACCTTTAATGGATATACTCCTTTTGTTTTGTCTATTATATACCAATAGTTGTATTAAAAAATATACCCTATTTCATTGGTGAAATAAATACAACACTTATAGAGCATATAAAGATGTTGCCAACATATGTTCTATCCATAATATTATAGAAGACATTGTTGTTAGACCTTTAACCACCTATTTAAAGGTAAGGAATTATAGTGGTACAAAGGGTTGCATCCCAATTCCATTCACAAATTATATGAGTTAGATGAAAGGATTTATGAATAATTCGAAGACAATAGTAACCACCTATCACTCAAAGAATAACTAATCACAATCAAGAGAGTTCCTCATGAATTCAAGGGAGACTTTAAATTCATATTTCAAAAAACCTAGGATAGGATCCCTACCTTGGTTATCCCTTCCCCTAATCATGCATTCTTGTACTACCTAAGAGACTTGAATAGTGTTGTTGTTATGGTACAGTCCATGGGAGGTAAAACTCTACTAAATTCCTATGGAATTGCAATAAGGGTAGAAAATTATTTAATATAGCTTGGGGAGATAGCTGCAAGGGCCTCAATTCCTTTATTTCAATGAATTCCACCTACATAGCCCATTTTGGCACCTCTACCTATAGTAGCAACTAATCAACTAGCTATATCTATTCCTCCTTCAAATGAATTTTATCCTCTAGAAAAAATATGAGTGGTTGGATTTTCTTGTCCATTGATTTTCATTGACCATCTAGAATAAATTCCCAAGACTCCATACCAAATAATCAAAATTAAGATACATCTATCTTGACATGGTACCAAGCCTACTATAGAGTCATATTTCACACTACCTTATATGGCATGTAATTCTAAATAAAATTGGAACACTTGACTACTTCAACCCAAAAGATAGGAATCCATATTTCATGACTAAATTGTGTAATTTTTCATCTTCCATATTTTTTGTTATTTCCCTTAGCTACACAATTTTATTAATGGGTTTAAGGAACTGTATGCTAATATTGAATGTGATGCTCACTAGAAAAATGTTTGAAAGCTTGATTAACATATTCCCCCCATTATTTATGTGTACCCTCCTAACAGGAAGAGAAAAATCATGATTCTCCATAAATTACTTATAGGTCCTAAAATTAATAAATATCTCACTCTTTTACTTTATAAAGTACACCTATACATGTTTGGATAAGTCATCAATAAAAGTGAGCACAATGTTGGACCCTAAAAAATGGAGTGAAAATGACATGATATCATTGTTTGTGAACTCTAAAGCTTCCTTCACTCATGTGGCTTTACCTTTGGGAAAATAATCCTAGTGATGTTTTCCAAGTGCACAACCTTAACAAACTCTCAAGAACTAAGCATTAAATATTCAGCAGACCTGTTGCTAATTCTTATATGGTCATCTATTGTAGATAAATGTAATTGACATTGATTGAAGCATTCATTAAAAAAAATTCTCAAGGAATATTCATGTGCTACAAGGGATGATACTAATCAACTCTAAAATCCATCAAACCTATATAAGTGAGATGCATAATCAACACTCCTTGAAGCCACATCAATATCAAGATCATGAAGCTCTTGTATAACCACATCATGAAGTGAGAACTCAACTATCTTGTTAGTGATAGAATGATAAATTTGATACATAGAAAGGAGGTTGGATAAAATAGTAGGACCAAAACTATACATCCTAAATATAATCATCATCAAACTAAATTAGTACTTGATCCCAAAATTGAAAGATGTATAGAATACCCTACTACAATATATGAAGTACTACAATATGAAAGTAATGTGATAATGTACTGGGAATGTGTCATATGATGAGAAGCTCTTGATTTCAATATCCAACTTGCTACAAAAGATAAAGCCCATGCAAAAAGGGCTTGGAATTTACCTATACTAATGGAAGGAGACTTAGAGGATGAGATGTGATGGTGTTGTATGGATTATTCGAAAGCCTTTAATATATCCCAACCTCTATTTATGTCATGTCCCACTTTCCCATAAAATATCTAAGGATATCCTAATTTATTCTATCTTAGAGGAAGGCTCACTAGACTTGGAAGAATTTTCATTATTGGAAGTGGATTGGTTTTTCTATTTTGACTTCTACTTTGGTTTGGATGGATGCTCACAATCTGATCAATAATCCATCTTAGTCTTTTATTTATTCTCCCCTTTTCATTTAGATGCTTTTTCTATTTATTATTGGCTTTTGAAACTAGAAATAACATCCAATTGGACCAAATCAGCTTGTTCTATGTTATACCATCACATAAAACCTCAAAATTGGGCATGTTAAAAATATAACCCAAACACATCCATAACATAATAACATATAGAATAAAATACCTAAAATGGCCCTTTGAGCTTAGAAAGAATCAGGAAAATATATCCCTTGTTAGTCTTTTCCTTTCCACAACCCTACAATTGTGACCTTAATGACAAATTTAACCGAAAATTCCTCAATGTAGGAGAAGGAATTAAGTGTTAGTGTAGTTAATTCTTCCTCAAAATGAAGTCTCTAAAACTAATTAAGTATTCCCAAAATATCCTTGTACTTATCCCAAATCTACATAGTATTTCTATAAGACTCAATATGAAATAATAGATTATCTAAAACGTGTGAAAGAGGTCTCATGGCCTCATCCATCTTGTTCATGTATGCAAATTTCTCATATTCTTGAGAAAAATCAAGTGGTGTATCATCCAAGGTGTACCAAAATTCCTTGGACATGAGAAATATAGTCATTTGAGGTTTTCAAGTGTAGTAAATATGTGGCATAAGATGATCAATGGAAGATGTTTCTACCATTTTGTGTTGAAGTTTGATTGTACAAAATTTGAATAATTTAAAAAATGAAACATTTTTTTATCAGGCTTGAGAGAAAAATTAACCCCTCAATAACAAGAAAATTAAACCTTTTTTTACAAATTTTTATAAAGGTACAACAAAAAATAAAGAGTTCACTTCAAACTAAAATTTTATGTACCTAGAAAACATCTAGAAAATCTAGGCATAGATCATGAAGCCAAATTTTGTACACCTATTTATTTTAAAAAATGGATACATAACGTCTAAGTTATGGTCTTCAAAAAAAAAATCTTCTAAATAGAATTTTTAAAAGCATAGGGTACTATTTGGATTTCCTAGTGGAAATGCCACTCTTGCTAGAGAGAAACTAGGTAGTCATGTGGCAATGGATGAGTAATTCATAAGTCCACAATAATGTGGTAGAGGAATGGACCTGTGACTTGAAGGCATGATGGTGAATGCAAGAATCAGTGCTTAGTTTTTAAGCCCCTTATAGACTGGTGAAGACTATGGGCTCAATCTCCTTCATCCCTAAAGAATTGGCCCCTAATTAGTAATGTGATCAACCTTCATGCTTTTGATGCTAATGTGTCATCAGCTAGCCCTTTGATAGCCCTATGAAAATTGTACCCTCTAATTTGATCTAGCTACTTAGTATGCAAAATTCCAAAAAACCAAAAAAATCTATCATTTAAAAAATGACTTATAAAAATTGTATTTCACCACCATATATTGGAGTTGAAGGTATAGTATGGCACCTATAGAGGTTGTACAGTCATACACATATATATTTATGTATGGTTGTATGATTTTTTTATGAAAATGTATAAACTCCAAAAAGGTACATTGAAATTTTTTGATCTTTGATTTTGGCATTTGGATATGCAATCTTAAGGTTTTGATACTTTTTGGATGCAATGGTGAAGTCCAATTTTATCTAGGATTCTTCCAATAAAATTTAGTAGTAGAAAACCTAAGAAAATGAGAAGGGTTTTATTGATTTAGAGCTCTAATACCATGTTAAAATAATGGAAACACCACAAGTATAGCAATCTATTAGCAAAGCCAAAAAAACCTTTTACCAAATAGAATTAAAAAGAAGAATTACTATATTGTCACTGAACAAATGAATTACAGTATACTACAATACAATGAGATAATCTCGCTATAAAGGTGAAGATAAAACCCTAAAACACAGTAAGATTACACTGTGTCTAAATCTTATGAAATGAGATGAAAGAAATAAAAATGACCTAAGTAAGCTTAAGAGACAAGGTCTAAATAGGTCCTCAAATCTAACTAGATAAAGTACCTTTTTCACACCAACAAGAGATAGAATGCTTATGATGTTAAACATCATTCAATTTTCTTATATAATGTTAATACAATATTTTGGATGTTTTATGATAATATTTTTTGATGAGCTATTATGATGTTATATGATGTGTACCAATGACCTAATATTTTCTATAGAAATATGATCTTAGATATTCAACTTGAAGTGTTTTGGCATAGATACATGACATTAGATGCTATAAAATCAGCCCACATAGGATTATTCATGTCAGTTAAATGGATAAGAATATTAATGTTGTGGACATGAAATGATTTAATTGTTATGGTCATTATATTGATTGTTTGGTTTTTGACTAGATCATTTTTAGAATTTTTAAAGAATAATTAAGTTGATTGTTTCAGTCATGTTTTTTTGTGTTAAATATAATGAAGCACTAATTGATTACTTTGTTTTCTCTTGATAAGTTAAATATTATTAGTTGTTTATTTGAAAAGTATTGATCACTTGCTTGATTTAATCCTTCAATGATTTTGAATCTAACATCTAGTGTCCAATATAGTGTTTTATATGGAAACAATAGTTTTTTTTTTTACGAAAGGCATAAAGCCGATATATATTAATATATAATAATACAAGCTGAAATAAACTACATTAAACTATTTTTTTTGTTAGTTTTTCATGTTTAATGAAAATAATCTAACAAATAGAGATATGATAATAAATGACTCTTTTATTGTGTTTTTCCTTTCAAATTAATAATAACAAAGAGTATTGGAAGCTCTATTTTTGTAAATAAATACATATCAAGAACATTTAGATTTCTCATTCCCTTTGATTTCACAAGCAAAAAAAATAGTAATAAAAAATTTCCTTTTTGCAAAGATAAAATAAGCAAACACCAACTTTTTTCCTTCCACAAACAATTTCTTACCATTTCAACATAGAAGAGGGAGAAAGTAATTTAATTTTGAGCTCTTCCTTTTATTACAAATCTCATCTCAAACGAACTAGTCTCTAATATTTGAGAAAAGAGATCTCACAAAATCCTTTAAATTACTACTTACAAATTTATCAATATTGTAAGTCTTCCCTTGTAATAGGTTCTCATTTGGTAGTACACCAATTCATATAAAGTAGTACATCCGTATCTCATATCCCAATACAAATGCATATAAATTCCTACTTATGTTTAACAATAAAATATAGTAGTACTATCCATAAATTTTATCAAGTGGAAACTATTAAATTTTGGACTTATGTATGATTTCTTTGATAAATATAGGCTATCAAGGGTTAGATATATTATTTTAAATGGATTTGTATATTATGTATTTTTATATTATGATATATACATAATTATTTCTTGGAATTTTTTCACAATAATGTTTATTTCCTCTATAATAATAACAATACCAAATAAAGTTAGAGTTGTCTCTAGGTCACTTAACCTAAATAAGGGGTAATGACCTTTGTCTACTATGAAGTGATGTTTGTATATTATTCCAATCAAGGATTGATATTTTATAAAAATATTGTATTAGCCCATATAACAAGATCCATATGGTATAACATCCTTAAGAAGCTTCTATAATTATCCCTCAACAAAATGTTAAAATTCTAAAAACCATTTGGGACTTTGAAAAAAGTATGATTGGAGCTCATAAACTAAGTATTCAACTTTTGATACTAAAAAAACTTGCTCATTATATGGGAATTGTAGTGAATGAATATCATGTATGGTGAATAATAATTGTACAAATTTACACAAGGACCATTCCTATGACTTGGAATTATTAAAGCTCCATCTACCTCCACACACACCAATTTTTTAGAAATTATGTATACATACACACATACATTCATATATACATACATACATACATACATATTTATATTTATATTTATACATACATAGACACATACATACATACAACATATGTATGTATGTATGTATGTATTTGTATATATATGTATGGATGTGTGTATGTATGTATACATATGTATATATATGTATATATATGTATATATATGTGTATATATGTATATGTATGTATATGTATGTATGTATGTATATGTATTTATGTATATGTGTATATGTGTATATGTATAACTGTATATGTATACATATACATATGTGTGTGTATGTTTACTTAATTATTTTATATGACACTATTTTACATGCAGGAGATCCACACGAGGAAAGACAAGTTACATGTGTATCTTAGAACCCCACACAAAAGGTCTGTCCTTTTGTCATTGATTATGTTAATAAATTTTCCCAACTATGTAAGAAAACACTTGATTCTTGTAGATGGGTTTTATTTTGCATGTCTCGGATGGATGGGATGTAAATAGTGAAATTTTAATTTTCAAAATAGCTTTATACTACACATGATCTCTTAAATTTCTATTACAATTTTGATTGTGTGAAATCAAGCCAATATAAGGAGGTAATTTTTAAGTTCCTTAATACATACTTTGAGAAGTGATAACCACCAAATACTATGGAATTATTTTGTTTTGATTAAGATAAAGCGGGAAGGGCTTGAACCCAATACATAAGAACCATCAAGGAAAGTGAGACAAATCTCACAAGAGGTGATCTACTAAAAAAGAACCAAACAAAGACCAACAATGATTTTGATTAGAGCAAGGAACTAGAAAGAAACAAGAAGAAAGGATCTCAACCCTATACAATAGACTTATCCAATAATTTTTTAGAATGAGAACTGGAAGAGGTAGATGAGGGACCTTTACACCTTCGAATGACAATCCAAGCGATACTTTCTTTTGGACACCCACTATAAGGGAGAATTGGGGACTCCCCCATAGCAATACCAACAACACACGAGGGGGGAACAGGAGGACAACCAGGTGATCAACAGTTTCCAATCCCAAAAGAGCCTTAGGATAGAGCAGAGGTGATTGGAGGAGCTAGAGAAGCACACATAGGAGAAGCATCAGCAGGGGCATCAAGACAAACCAAATTCATGCCAAGAGCATAATTATCCACAGAAGCTTGGGGGAAAGCATCCATAGAAGAGTTAGAATTCAGAACATTTAGGAGAACATCATTAGCATCCTTCCTCTAAGTAGTCGCACCTTTTTGGTGCTAGAGAAAGCAAGTTGAAGCCAGGTGACCAGTAACGAAACAATGACATCTAAAAGTAATGCTCTCATAATCGAGCGGTTGTGATTAGGGTCGATCCCCAACCAACAGAACCACATCTTTGTGAAGAGGAAAAGAGATGTCGATATCCACCAGAGTCGAAGCATAGGTGGAATGACCCATAAAAGTAGTGGAATCATTAACTTTCAAAAAATGACCAATAAAATTTCCACTGGCCTCATAGCAAGTATCCTCCCAGAACTAAAGGGGAAGATTCGAGAGTCTACCCTATACCAGACGCACATTGAGTGGTTCGATAAGGGGGTTGAAGGAAGAATTCTAGGGTTTGAGTGAGAGTGATCTCTCCAAGCCCTAATTCAATCCAACACCATGCAATGGTCCTCAATAGAAGAAAAGGTAGCAACAAAAAAACCTTTAGCACAAGAGAAGAGTTCAATATTACCCACCACTAAATTCCTCCAAGAGTCCAAAACCCACTTATGAAGGTCGAGAAGAGAGGGAAAGAGGTTGACAAAGTGACACACCAAACCCCGCCTTCAGTAGAAATCCTCATTCTTAGCAATGTCATCCTCGTAGACCACCACCGAAGAAGGTTTGGCCGAGGGGATAGGGCACACCTGAGGAGGGAAAGCTAAACCTGACCTGGCTGCCAAGGAGAAAGAGTGACCCCCTGTAGTAGTGGCAGGCACAAGAGGAGGCGTAGAGGGTGAAGGGGCCACAACAAGAGGCTCTCGCTCTAAGAAACTAGGGACCATACACCCAGAAAAGCCACGTGAACCCTCTGAAACTAGGGAAGGAGGAGCAACACAAATGGTAGAAGAAATGTGGGCATGGGTAGCAGCAGACACCGAGGAATGTGCAGGAGACACAAGCCCAGGAGGAGTGCCCAACAAACACTATGCAACCAACGTTAAGGAGTGTCACATAGAGGCCATGGGAGAAGCCCCAAGTGAAGCCATCCCAAAGTTTTGAAGAAATCATATGGAATTGTTTTGTTGAGAGGCAATATGTAAGTGATTAAAAATGTATAGGCATGCATGTAGTCCAATTATGATTTGACAACCTAGCTGATGACTCTAAGTGGCATGAAAACAATGGAATAACATCCAAATGCTAATTTTATCTTGGAAAATGTCTTGTTGACCTCTTAAAGTATCCCATGTGTTTCCTAAAAGTCAACCTAGATCAACTAGAAAGTGTTTGCAACCTATTTCTATGTAAAAATATATATTTTATCTAAAAATTAGTGAGTTCTCTCTTACGTTAATGCTTTTCTCTAGCAAGCTATCACTACACCCTATCTTCCTTAAGAAATTATCATTCACCCTAGTGAATGAATTATTATCAAAAGGGCCAAATGCCTATTTTTATCCCCAGTACATGGGCCTTTGCATGAATGAGCTTAATATTTTTTAATTCCTAGTCACATTAACTCAACTTTAAGCCTTTCTTAGAGTAATTATCATTATAAATGCTCTTATTTTAATGGTAAAACTTAAAGACAATGTCTTTTGTTATAACTAATTTTTTTTATTCATTATTAGAGTCCGCATTTAACTTGAGAATTGCTCTATCTTCAATGTGAATTTGTGACTAGATCAAAGCTTCCAACATCAATTTTTACAGTCATTTTATATTGTTCAATCTATTGTACATCCATTTAGCTCCTCTATCATCACCCAATCTCATTCATAAAAGTTTTCTTTGTCCACTGTTGAATCATGGCCTAGAATTAGAAGAAAGAAAGAATGAATACTGCATATTTGGGTTCTTAAGGACTTATTCCAACCACCAAAGTTCCTTCAATCTTTAGATGCAAGAAATTTTATTTTCATGTTTTTATTAAATAATTTTCTTGCTATTTGTGAAAGAGGTGTAAAAGGTTATATGGTGTTATTGGATGCAATTAATGGGACTGTGCTTGAAGTCATTAACCTTACATGTTTACCATGTATATATCATTTTAGTGACCTACCTTGCATATGGCTTGTGTGTTTTACTATTTTGTGGAGAACATTAGATTAGAAACTTATATTTTAGCCATTTTGATTGTAGGATTTTAGAGTGGTTAGTATATTGTTCAAATTAGGGAAAGGTTTGTATGAATTTCGCTCCAAATCATATTACATTTATTGCTTAAAAATTTCCATGAGTTTACTTCAAAACTCACCAAAAATAGTGAATTAAAGACTAGAAACATTGTCATAAAATAGAAAGGTTTATAGATTTATACATTAGAAAATGAACAAAAGATGGGGGTCCGAGGATGAGCAGGCCGTGAGGATTGCGGTGAGAGGGGCAAGCGGCTCGTAGTCCTTCCACTGTAAGGAGCGGGAGGTTATCGTTGCTCTGTGAAACCAGCCTCACGCGTTACCCTCCGCTTTACGCTGCAGGACAGACCTCCTTCCTTCGAGGGAGGGCCAAACAACAGCTCTCTACTTGGAACAGGGCGCGCCACATTGTATGCCACGTATCTCAACCTCCTGCCCGACCTTAACTCATCTGTTCCTCCACCTTATACGTCCCCACTTGGGTTACAAGCCCACGCTACCGAGTTCGACAACCGAATAAATTGTTCTTTTCGCTTTTAAATACTATTATACGTTTTGTGTAGTATGTGTGGGATATAGGTATATCCCCGCAGCTGTTTCATTTTTCTGCAGACCTCTTCTCTATTCTTTGTTTCAGATTATTAACGCAGCCGTTCTTATTTGTTTTCTTTGTTTCTGACTGCTGTTTAGTGGGATGAAACACCAATAATGACTTGAATGGCACATTTTTCCACTTCTTGTTTGTGTGCAGTTCAACATATGTCAAGTTTCTTGTAGCTTCAAAAATGATTCTAAAGATAAATGTTCTACCATATACATGAACTTGCAATGTTGTTATCATCGTATGAAGGGAGACAAAGGAAATTTTTATATTCACATTCAAAGACAAGGAGAAAACCCTCTCGTGTATTTATATCATGATCCACAATAGTTCTAGTTAGGAACATGTGAAAAGGAAATGGATTCAACTTATTTTTTAAAGACATATAACTCTTTGCTTGAGATTTGAGTCAACATACGATGATAGTAGAATAGTTCTCTTATTTTGTAGGGTATTTGGTAATGTAATGAAGAAAATAGATTAAAAATTGGTATTAATTGGTCAAGATGAAAGATCAATACATGTTTTGGATGTACAATACATAATCATTATAGTTTGACAGTTATTTTGTGTGTCCACCCTAATCAAACATTAAAGGAAGATGCTATCTACAACTTGTAAGGAGCTTTGTAAGGACAAGCTAGCAATATTCTTTTTCTTTGCAAACATTATGCTTTAATGAATTTTGTGTGTCAATAAACATGCTTTAGCAACTCCGTCTAGTTGGACAAAGGGTTGAGAGTAAGAATTTTCCCAACTCACAATATTGACAATAGAGAGAGACTTGGCAATGGTGAGGGTAGAGAGGGAAAAGGTTGATGCAATAAGCCTAGAAGCGGAGAGAAAATTAGCCTATAATCTCAAATCAATTGAGAAAGAGTAGAGGCAAAGAGGCTTGGCAAATTGGACCCATAGATCGAGACCACCCATGGGTACATACACTCTTTAGCAATATTTTCAAATAGCATGCCAAGATAAGGATAATTTAGTAGAGAAATTTGTGGCTCGGTATCTAGAGTTAGTAGAATTAGGAGAATTTTTTTCCATGAAAAAATAACATATGATAAACAATGGCAAACATGTTAAGATAACCATGTTGCACAAATGTTGCATATAAGGAAATAGAAAATAAGTTATGCAAAGAAGCACTAATCAATTTCTTGAGGGGTTTTCCCTGAATAATAGAGATACCATATGCCTCAAAAACATAATTAAAAGTGATAACAAATGGTGCTAGCTATTTAGGACTAAATTTATATTTTGTGCAAATAGGGATATTTGTTTTGTTGGTTCTCATGGAGGACTAGTTCACAAACTTGAAAAGAACAAGAAATAACACTTTGATTGTAAGTTCAATGGAGTTTGTTTCGATAGGCTCAAAGGTTCTCTAAAGCATTGGTTTGATTCTCATCAATTATTTTAAGCTCTTACAAATGATGCTCATGATAGGTGTTATCATCAATGACCCCTTGAAGCAAGACACAAGGATGGAATTTCTGACACAAATGGCATGATAGCATCAATGTCATAGATGAGATTATATTGATTTGTACTAGTGGTCCTAAGAGTAATCATACAATAGGCCCACTATGTGTCATAAATTTGATTGTTTCAATCCTTTCCATATTTATTAATAGTTTTATTAAAGTATTTGCTCAATTATTTTGTTAGAAGCCTTAGATTGAACATTAAAATAATGTGTAGAAAATTCTTGTTGAATATTGATTTTTTTGAGGAATCACTCCACATCCTTTTTCTTAAATGATGAACCATTGTTAAAAATAAAGGAAAAATGAAGCCTAAATTAAAAAATTGTGTTAATAATTTATAGATTACTTCAATAGTAGTAAAATAAAGAGGAACAACCTCAACCCACTTCGTAAAGTAATCTATAATATTGATGATGTGAAGGTGTGTCCTTGAAAAGAAGGTGTAGAATTTTTTTGAATAAATTATAAGCCCCAAAGAAAAATGGCCAAGGGGATTTCTAAGATTGGAGGTCATGTGTAGGGACTCGAATGAGATTACTATGTTGTTGACATTATAGGAATTTCTTGATAAATTAAAAGGAATTGTGTCCCATTTTTTTCCAATAGTACCCCATCTAAAAAAATTTAAACTAATGATCATCCACCAAAATAGGCCTCTTGAAGGGAAATTGGGTAATTATATTTTGTTAAATAATGAAGGGGGTCATTATTATCTCATCAATATAACACATGCAAAAGAAAAAGTAACATGCAACAATCTTATGGATATGAGTGTTAGAATTTTTAGAAGAATTAATAAGGAGTATACCATATTTTAGATAATTAACATATACCTAGAAATGGTGCCCGTGACAAATTAACATATGATAAACAATGTCAAGCATGTGAGGATAACCATGTTGTACAAATGTTGTATATAAGGAAAAAGAAAATAAACTACACAAAGAAGCAACAAAAATGAGAAGCATTAATCATTTTATTAAGTGGTTTCCCCTCAATAGTAGAGAGGTCATATGCCCCATAACCATAAATAGAAGTGATAACGAATAGTCCTAGCTAGTTACGACTAAATATTTATTTTGTGCAAATAGATGCACTTATTTTGTTGGTTCTCATGGAGGAAAATAACACATTGATTGTAAGTTCAATGAAGAGTGTTTTGATTGGCTCAAAGGTGCTCTAAAGCATTGATTTGATGCTCATTGATTATTTCAAGCTCTTACAAATGATGTTCATGATAGGCATTATCATCAATGAGCCCTTGAATCAAGACACAAGGATGGAATATTTGGCACAAATGGTATGATAGCATCACTATCATAGATGAGATTATATGGAGTTGTACTAGTGGTCATACAAATACTCATATGATAGGCCCAATATGTGTAAGAAAGTTGATTTTTTCAATCATTACCATGTTTATTAATAATTTTATGTAATATTTGCTCAATCATTTTGTTAGAATCCTTAGCTTAACCATTAGATTGAGGATAGCAAGGTGTAGAAAAATATTGTTGAATATAAATTTTGTTGAGGAATCACTTCATATCCTTGTTCTTAAGTTATGAACCATTGTTAAAATAAAGGAAAAAGGAATTCTAAATTAATAAATTATTTTATTGAGTAAGAATTTATAGATTACTTATGTAATAGTAAAACAAAGAGGAACAACACCAACCCACTTCATAAAGTAATCTATAGTAGTGATTATGAAGGTGTGTCCTTGAACATAAGGTGGATAAATTTTCCCAATAAAATATAAGCCCCAAAGAAAAAATGGCCAAGAGGATTTCTAAGATTGGAGCTCTTATACAGGAGCACAAATGATATTACTATGTTGCTGACATTATAGGTATGTCTTGATAAATTTAAAGGAATCATGTCCCAAATTTTTCCAATAGTACCCCAAGTGAAAATTTAAATTAAAATAATGATCATCCACCAAAATAGACCTCTTGGAAGGAAATTGGGATCTCGTATTTTGTTAAACAATGAAGAAGGAGGGTGTTATAATCTCCTTGATATAACACATTAGAAAGAAGAATGTAACATGCATCAATCTTATGGATATGAGTGTGAGAATTTTTAGAAGAATTATTTGGGATTATACCATATTTTAGATAATTATAGATAGAATACTACCATTCCTCTAAATCGAAGGTACAATAGAAGAAAGTGTCACAAAAAACTATCCATGGTACCAATTAAAGATAATGCAAGAATAAAAAATTGAAGTTGACCTTCCATATCATTAAGGGGGATAAGGAAACTAGTAATATCCATTGTATCCATATGACAATTATCTTTTTCATGGGATAATAATCTATCGAGAAAGAAGTAAAATGATGAAGAAGTGATTAGGCAAGGTCACATTATTGGGAAAGTTTATCTTGCTTAGCTTGATAGGTACCAATAACTTGCCTTATGATTAATTTATAATCACCGTAAATATGAATATAGCTAATGCAAAGAGATATTGTGGTATGTACTCCAACAATGAGGGATTTTTACTTAAGAATGTTATTAGTGCATTAAAAATTTAAATGAAAAGTGAAATCATTGTTCCCAAAGGAGGGACCAAGATGACACTAACTCCAGACCAATGTGACATCTTGAACCATCAAAGAACAATTTTCAAGGATGATTAATTTACATAAATAGGATGTAGTAATCAAAGAAACAATAAGGATTTAGAAAATAAAAAGGATTGTCAACTAAGTGGTCAACTATAGCTTGTCCCTTAATAGTCATATTCAATCAAAAGCACAACCTATTTATCTAAGTACCCAGATAAGTCAATTTTACAATGGCATGCATTTGTGCATGGATAAGGTAATTTCATAGTTTTTGTTTAAAAATAAATAAAGCTAAACATTTCTTATTTGAGGTTGTGCAACAAGTTCCATAATCATGCAAGGTACAACTAATGTAGTAAAAAACATGCTCACTATACTCATTTTCATGTTGGGCCAAAGTGTATCCAAGGAATGAGACAAAGTGGAAGTGTAAATAATGAGAGGACATCAAAGAACAACAATAATTATAGTAGAGTGAGTATCCAAATAGATTTTAAGGTCTTCAGAATCCTTTTAACACTCTTTCTAAGAAAAATGAACATCCTTTTTAAGATTGTGTACAAACGGAAGGGTATGATCCACATATTTTGAAATAAATTTTGAAGATTACAGAGTTGATAAATGTTTTGAGGTAGTGGCATGTTGAAAATAGAATCTATCATTTTAGAGTCAACCGCAATGCCACAATGAGATACAATAAATCCAAGAAGTTTTCCACTATTGACACCAAATCCAAACTTTTGAGGATTCAAGTGGATATTTTCTAGATGAAGACATTAAAAAATGAGATGAATATTATGCACATAATCTTGGTGAAGCACTAAATTAGCCAATATCATTAGACATAATCTTCTAAAATTTTATGAATGAACTCATGAAAGATGAGGGTCATGGATCATTGGTAAATTGCAATAGTATTCTCTAGACCTAAGGGCATTACCACAAAATAGAATTTTCCCCACAATGTTATGAAGGCTATTTTGTATTGATCAAGGGTATTAAAAAAAAAAATTGCAACCCCAAAATCCATCCATAAAGGAAAAATTGCATCACCTACAATCGAGTCAACAATAATATCAATGATGGGATGTGAAAAAACATCTTTGAGAGAATCTTTGTTGAGATCATGAAATTTGATGGAAATGTGAATGTGACCAAAAAGTTTGGTGTCAACTATGATGTTAGCAATACAATTTGAATGGTTGGTGACATGGATAAATTCATATTTTATGAGTTGGCCAATCTTAGCCTTGACCATGAGGGCCACCTTGGGATGCATTTTTCATATTTTTTAATTTACAAGTTGTACATCAAGATATAGCACTATGTTATGGACCATAATCTCAAATTGGATGATGTTCATATCTTGATATGTATAGGAAAAGATATATTGAAATTCATGCAAGAGTTTAGAATGTGGAGATTGCTCTTCCAACAAGAAATATTCCATGTTTTTAATAACTTTCTTAGGATTGTGAGATTTGTAGATACATCAATAGTATGGTTGACTAGGAGAGTACAATGGTCAGTAGCATCAAGAATGGTCAAAAGCCCAATATAAAGCTAAGGAGATAGAAGGGGATCATCATATAACATAATAGATTCACCAAAGTATGCATTGGTACTGAGAAAATAGAATATTTCATGATTATAATGATATGAAGGCATGTGATCATATACACCAATAAATTCAGCTAGATCTTCATTAGTAGAGAAGGCATCTAAAGCTAGTGTGGGTGATTGAGAAGAGTGTATAATTAGGTCAAGATGTAGCATGGTTAGATAAGAATTAATAGATGCACAAATCATGTCTACATCAATGAAGTTATGATATAAATATTTGGAGGGGCGAGGATATCAGTAATCAAAACCCGTAGTAGAGAGATATGGTGTAGGCTCTAAAGGAATATTGATACCTTATTCCTTACAACCCAAATCATACCCTTAATATCCACTTTTTGATAGTATTTTAAAACCAAGAAAAAATGGGATTATTATTTTGAGAAAGGTGGACGATGCCCATCAATAGAATAGTTAATGTGTGTTGTGTAGTCACATGATTAAGAAGAGGAAGTATTATTGTTAGGATTATTAGAAGATTGTGATGTAGAGGGTTTAGAATGTAAGTATGGAATGTCAAAGTGAGAGGTGTCCTTTGTTCTCCCCTATGAAAGAAGGGGTAAAATATAAGGATCCCCAATCATCGTGCTAGGAAACACATTAGAAGAATAAGATTGAACTTGCATAGCATCATAGACAAGAGGTAATGATAGTGCAGGTTGTTTAGGTGAAGAAGTGGGTATAAAAATATAAAGAGTATAAGATGCAAAAAGGATATCCTAATGGCAAAGATTCATCTATTGACAATATTGGAGAGTATCTCAATCAAATTAGATTATATATATATATATATTGAAAAAATTCTATAAATTAATAGAGGTTTGATAGGACTACACTCATTAAGTGAATTCATATTCTACCTAAGAGGATATTATAGGAAAGAGATGTTGGCATAACATAAAGTAGTGTAGGCTTTATAATAGAGCATAACTCAATAGGTAAAGTAACAGTTCTTAGATTCTAGTGACCAATGTCGTCAAATCCTCTAATAAAAATATTTGTAGAAGTTCAAGAAGTATCAATATTGATATGGTTCAAAATATCTACACCATATATGTTGAGACCAAAACCATTATCAATAAAGGTAATATTTTATTCTATTAAATTTATTTTGATAACAATAAGAAGAGGTTAATTTTTTTTTTGTATCTCAATAGAAGGAAGCTTATATTGTTGAAAAATGATAGCAATAGTGTTATGAAATTAGTCTAATAAGGTATCTACTTATTAGCTTAAAAAAATGTTAAATTGGAATATTCTACAAGGATTGTTAAATGATGCCATGATAAGAGGGATAATTTCGGATAAACTTCTAAATAGATATATTAGCTTCAGTATATTGAAGCTACTTAACAAGATCATACTCCCTAGTGTCCTCAATTGGAAGATGAGGAATTGATGGAAGAATAGATGTTGGAGGAAGATAAATAGGTTCATGAGTAACCTATTTTTTCCTACAAGTGTTATATGTGTGGGCTATTGCATGGAAGCCAATGGTCATAGATACATTACATGTTATACATCACAAATTGAGTGAATAAGTCATAAGGTTAGGGGTTATCAAGAATACCCCTTGTTGTACCCAAACCATTTTTTTTTGCTTCATTAAGGCATTTTGCTTAAAATGGTCTAAACCTTGTAAAATTGTCATCATAAGTTAGCTTTTGAGAAATTCAAGTATGGGATTTTAGTCAGTTTGATGTCTGGAAGATACTGGTAAAATTTGAAAATTTTGAAAATTAGAGTTTTCGGGCCCCTATTTTTAGGTCAAAACCCTAAAAATTGAATCTTGTTAGAATTGACTAAAAATTATTTTGATTGGCTTATTTCACTTCACGATCACAATGGTGAAGTCAGAATCAGGAAAAAGTTAGTTTAATTCTAGTGGGTTGTTTTCACTTTTTCAAGAGAAAAGTTAGGACCTCTGAGGTCATCAATGGCAGATGGCCAGATACCAGGTGTCAAAATCTAAGCTTAAAACACTCCAATGAAGATTCTATTACAATATATGTTCAAAGTGTTGCTTCATCACATAGGGGATTTTCATCGAGGTGAAAATCATCAAGAAAATTCTAACTCTGGAAATAAAAGAGCCCCTAGAGGCCAAGAGCACCCTAGATTTTAGAGGCCTAGATCACTTGTTCAAGATTTTTCACTTCCAAGAAGACTTCTTTGGAATATTGTTAGCTTCGCGATGAGCCTACCAGCCAATCCAAAAGATCTTTCTAGCACCTGAAACTAGAGATTGAACGAGGAACGAGGGAGATGAAATCAATGAAAATTTGACCAACTGGAGCATAAAAGTTCCCCTGGAGGCCAAGGGTGCCCAACTATTTGACGTACCAGATGAAACTTTATGATCAAATGATACCCAAGATGTTTGTCTCAGACTTGATCAGGCTTTGCAATGAATCCCTCAACGGGTTAATCTGAGTTGCTGAATTATCAGAATCAAGAGTCAAACATAAGGTTTTATCATGGTCAGAAATGTCAGTTCAAAGCAAAAGTGCCCCTGGAGGCTAGGGGCACCCAAAGTTTTGGACCTTCATATGCAGTTGTTTGCGTTAGTTCAAATGCTCATCATGTTTGTGATGCTTCTATCTTTTTGTTGCATACCCTAGCTGGGTCAGAGGACTTGTCAGTAGCCTGCAGTCAGAGATTGAATGGATTATCAGTCAGTTTGAAAAATGGTTGTCTGGGAGGAAAAGTGCCCCTGAAGGCCACAGGCACCCAAGTTTTTCACCTGCCAAATGATATTTTTAGGAAAAGTGTTCTCCAAGAGATCATGTTTAGAATTGAGCTAGCTCCGCAGTGAGCCTGTTAGCAACTCTGAAGTGTTGCCAAGTGTCGAAGAACACAAGATGAACTAAGGTCAAAATCAAGTTCAAAATGATGAAAATGCATGAAAATTGACTAAGTGTGGACTAGAAAAGCGCCCCTGGAGGCCAAGGGTGCCCAGAATTTTGGGGCCTCTAAAGTTAGAGTTAGGGTTTGCAACCTCAAGGAGCTCCTTCTCAATTTTGATCCTGCTCTTTAATGAGACTATCAGCCAATCTATTGGATACATCGGTCAATCAAAATCAGTGATCAAACATAGGCTCTGGTGATGTTTGCAAATGAAAATTTTCAAAAATGTTTCCAAGTCTAGAGAGTTGGTGCTCAAGTCAAACTTTGACTTTTGAACTGAAGTTAGTTGGATGCCCTATAATGAAGGAGATTGTGAACTCAACTTAAAATAATATTAAATCTCTAGTTTAACTTTTGAATCGACTTCAATATGACTTAATTTTCACTTGCATGTAGCGAATATTGAATTGCATGCTAGGTGGTGCCCATTTTAGGGCTTATTTTTCATTCAATTAACTAAATGGAGGTCCAATAAGATCATTGCATCCTGATTTAGGAATTTGAATGTAAAATAGATGCCGTCATAAATTTTATTTATTAAGGAATTTGGGTGTCCATTATTCTCATCACAAGTGGAGGCAAACATATATTTTCTCATGCAAGAAAGTTCTGAAGACGCTACAGGTGACATTTTTCAGTGTTCTTCGTAGTGCTAGGTCCAGATTGTTTAGAGGAATTATTTTTCAGACTTCATCGAATCTTATTCAAGGCATAGGCATCATTTTCAGAGGCAGAATATAACTTCTATTTTCTATCTCTAAAATTCTTCTATCCTTGTCTCAAGTTTTCTCTCGAATGTCAAAGTAAATAGCATCTTTTTCAGAATTTGATCATCTAGGTTCACTTAATTCAACATCAACAGCAAAACCCATGTTTCTAAATTTTTCAAGAAAATTGCCTCGTTACTTCTCATTTTGAAGTATTGCACTTGTTTTTTAAGATTATTTTGCAAGCGGGTCAAAAACTCATTTTTTTCAAAATCAAATCATTTGGGTGTGTTCAACTTATTGACGCCTACAAAACCCATGTGCTAGTTTTCTTAGGGAAAATTGCCCCTGGTGCCCCTACAGCACATGTAGTTTTTGTTACAAAAAGCCTTTGCATGCCTTAGTAAAACTCATTTTTTCAAGTTTCTGACAATATGGGTTGGCTAAGAATTCCATTCTCTACAAAACCCATGTTTCAGAAAATTTCCTCAAAATTCCCCCTCAACTGGGTATTTTTAGCCTTGCCAAAAGCCATTTTTAGCCTTTTTTGAAGTTTGCCCAAACATATTCGACTTTACAGTCAAAATTCAATATTTTCAAAATGTAGTTCTACCTAATAGAATACAAGGCCAAATTGGTCTCGATTCATGACTTTTTGAAAAAAAACCTCTAATATAGACTTGGGTCACGTTTATCCAGTGATCAAATTGAGCATGCTGGAAGGCATTGACAGCTCGACACTCAAGAATCTTGATCGCTCAGGTTTTCTTGCAGCAGCATCTATTCCTATCATGGTGTTTGATCCTGAGTTCGTCATTATATGCATTAAGCATTATGACTCATCTACAAGAAAAATTAGATCAACTGATGGGAGAGTCATTTGCAGTCTCAAATCGAGGGATATTGAGAGTTGCTTTGCCATTCCACCCCATTAAGACAATTTTATCATAGTCATGGAGAATTGCAACAAGATATGGCAAGGAGACAAGGAAAGATCTCAAAGAAAGGTTTCTCAAAGGTGGCTAAAAGAACAAAAAACCAACTTGCCAAAGAAGCTTAGGTGTGGAGAGTTCAAGGATGAGGTTGTTATCTTGATTACTTTGCTCAACCAGATTATAGGTCAAGAGGAAGCTCATGATTTCCAACCATGGATGTTCTATGTCATTTCTCAAATTATCAGCAATAAGGAACACTTTGACTGGGCTATGTTGATCAATGAGGTTATTCACCAGCGAATCACAGGATTCTTTAAAATCCATGAGTTTCACATGGTTTCTTATCTTGTCTACTTAATTGCATTCCAAGGCAATTTTAGAAATTTGAAGACCATTGGAACCCTTGGCATTCAGCATGTTCACAAATACTTCCCACAATTGGAGTTCTCAAAGTCTAAACAGGATTTCAAATAGGTGAATGATCACTTCTTGATGAAGATAGTCAGAGACCTTGATAATGAGATGCACATCAAAATTTCAGCCGAGGAAAAATCATCAATGGAGAGTTGGGCAGATTGGTTCATCCAATATCCCACTTTCACATATATTCGAGTGTATGGTTACGCCAGAGAACCTCTAATGCTACTAAGATACCCATCAAACAAGGTCTTGTTCATGGAGCTCCTGAGATAGGTTCACGATGTTCATACTTTTCTTCGCAATTGCCACAAGCAAGCATTCACCTTTCCTTTTGGATTGGGTATTTTCAAATGTAGAATGATTGTTGATTGCAAGTTGATGAGCAACGAGTTGTCAAAACTCCATCTCAAGTATCTCAGCGAGAAGCACTCTTATGATCCTGTGGGTTACTATGCAGCTCGGTTGGATCAAAGTCAGTCATATAGGCCAGCACTTGAGGACTTTTGGGTCAACTGTGAAGATGAATTTGAAGTACGCAAACATCACTATTGTAGACTTACTCTTCCTCAGCTTACTGATTTTCTATCAGAAGATGTTGAAGGTTTGTTAGATGATGATGGAGAGGCTTTACTTAGCACATTCATCAAGGATTAAGTTGCTCACCAGACACTTCGATAACTAGATTGGTACACCAAAGAGATTACTTCAGTTGAGGAGTTTTCGAGAGGAGTTACCAAGACTAGCATGTATTTCTTGGACATCAAGAGGAGGCAGAAGGTAGTTCCAATTGCAGAGCCCCCAATGGTGTTTTCTTCACTACCTTCAACATCAAGGTCAAGACCCAGAGTTAAGGCCATAATGCATCCACCTAAAGGTGTCAAAGTTAGTAGAAACACGAAGGGGAGAAGCACAAGTTAGCCAAAGCATATCGAGAAGGCATTGAAAGTTCCAGTGGAGCCAGTAGTACAAGCTGAAGTTGGGTCTTCATCTCCTAGTTCACCATTTTCTCCTTAGTCTCCAATTCAGATTGATATTGACTTAGAGATAGAATTATCGATTCATGAAACTTCAATACCAGTTAATCCACTAGAGGTCAACACAGTTGCAGCAGTTTTGCCTAGAGAGGTTGACATTGATCACTCATGTTGGCTTGAAAGGAATTTGGGAAGAAGAAATTGAAATCCTTCCTATTAGCTTGATCTATCTAAGTTTGGAAGTCCCTATCAGGATAATTCAAACAAGAAGATCAAGAATCAAGTGCACATAGAAAAGAGTCCTGAAGCAGAGATCATTGTTGAAGTTGCTACACCATCGGAGGGCAAGAGTTTGGATGAAGTTGGAGTTGGTGATTTCACCTTCGTCAAAGCTAATCTTGGTAGGAGCACTCAACACGTGGATGTGAGCCTCTTTAAGGTTGTTGCAAGTAATCTTGAAGAGCATGTGATGGACGGAGAAGACAAGGCAGCCCTCAAGGCTAAGAATAAGCAGTTGCAGCAATACATCTTGGATCTTCTTCATGGAACCTCAAGCAAGTCATACATTCTTCCATAGCTTTGAGAGACACCTGCAGATCAATAGAATCTGGGTCAGTTATTTAATCGTGGAAATATTTTGGAGAATTGGATCGAGGATTTCATTATTGCTGGAAAATACCTTCTCACATAATTGTATCAATTGAGATACGATGGTCATGATCTTCGTCAGGGAATCCAGTGGCTTGAGTTGACTATGGCAGAAGGAAAATCGAAGGATTTGATTCTCATTTCTCAATTGACAGTTACATACGATGTCATTGTAGCAGATGAAGATAAAAAAATTTGTTTCGCTTGGAGAGAACACCTCTTCAAAGTGGAAACATATGAAAGAATCTCTACAAAGTTGGATGCAATCAAAGAAGACGTTGTCAATGCACTCAAACTTGTGAGCAGATTCACCACTCAAATCACGTGTCATTATCTTCGTGAAGATGGTACCTACACTGATCTCGAGGTTGTGCATATTCAGTTCCAAATTTGGTTCATGATGGTCTTGATGGTGATCCTATGGCGTCCAAGTTGAATCACTTCTTGGTGATGTCAACGAGCTTCGACAAGTTAGCTGAAGAAGTCAAAGAGTGTCAGAAAATTATCAAGGATGGAGAGAAGGCATTGAGAAGACAATATATCATCTTGGATAATATCAAAGTACCTAAAGATGAGGCAGTTAATGAGTTCCTACAGGATATGATTTCTCAAGATGGCTTGGAGTAGATAGACAATTAGATTTCATAGTTTCCTGAAGATAGAGTCATAAGCAATAGTCAATTCAACATCATTCTTGAGTTTTGATAGTTGATTTCATGCATGTTTATCTCATCTTTGGGGATATCTTTTGGAGGAGGTTGAACTTTTAGTTGGGATCCAGTTAATTGATGTTAGTTATCAATTGAATCTCATTTCAATAAGGACTTGCATGTTGCAACGTCCATTTAGTCTAGTTTATAGTCAGTTAATTGATGTTGTTTTTCCAATTAACTGTTAGGTTGCATACATTTAAACTTAGAGTATAAACTCTTGCATGCTTGCAAGACTGAGTGTAAACTCAAGGAGATTTTAGGGTTCCCTACTCCTTGAAGTTCTATAAATAAGAGCACCCTTGCTCATTTGCATTTAACTTTTACTCGTAAAAACAAATTGTTGTGCCACCTTGCCATGCAATATTACTATTCAGTATGTGTTCACATTGTAATTAGAACTTTTGCTCATAATAGCAAATTGTTGTGCCACCTTGTTGTGCAATATTTCTATTCAGTATTTGTTCACATTATAATTAGAACTTTGTTCACATTATAATTAGAACTTTTGTTGTGATAACAAATTTTCATGCCCACCTTGTCATGCAATATTGCTATTCTATATTGGTTCACTTTGTTATAAAGTTGGTTTGATCATTCATTTGTGTGATAGGTCCTTCATGAAATTTTTTGTCCCAAATTTATTTGTTTTTAATAAGCTTGTTTCATATCTACACCTCAGATAGGGGTTCCTCCTCCTTGGTAATTAAGAAATAAAGTTTATCATTTGATGTTGTTATTAATAGTATTTCTTTCATATCTACACCTCGGATAGGGGTTCCTCCTTGGGAATTTAGAAATAAAGATTGTTTTTTAAGTGTTGTTTTTAGTAAGTTACTTTCAACCTACACCTCAGATAGGGGTTCCTCCTCCGTAGGAATCCTGAGAACTAGCTTATCGTTTGATTTTGTTTCCAATAACCTTCATTTCAACCTACGCCTTTGATAGGGGTTCCTCCTCCTTGGAAATTCTGATATAAAGTTTATTGTATACCATTCCCACTTGCTCCTAAGTCCTCATGCTTTGATTGTTGGAAATAGGTTGCCATTTAATTGCAAATCCTAAACATTAATTATTTCATGTATCTCCTAGATTCTTGGAATGTGTTCAACAACACATGATTATTGACAACCTAAATAATAGGGGCACATGGGACATGGTAAGGTGGCACCCATGAATGGATGGAGTTAGGATTATGTTTGCATTTTGAAGTTTGGACGCCCTAAATGGGTAAAGCACTATGTTCTGAAGCTTCTGGTCTTTTCTTGGATGCATGATAAGATACTCAGTTACTTAAGGGAAGAGGAAGAGCTTTGGAATTATCACCGAAGTGAAGGATGAGTTGTAGCTTTAGTTTGGGATGCCCAAATGGGTAAAGCACATGTTCTAAGCTTTGGTCTTCATGGTAGAACTCAACTTGAAGCAATATGGCGTACCTTTTCAAGGGCTTGAGCTTGTGCATTGTAATTATCACCATTTGGAGATTACAAGGTTGCATATTGTCTTTATATCTCATTGAAGTTGAAGAGAGTTTTCATAATTGTTATTACAGGTGTGAAAAAGATTGGTAAAGACAGAAGAAGCATTCTCAAGCAAGAATTGGAGCTATTGTATTTCAAAGATTGAATAATAGAATAATTCTTGGTGGAGTTTTTTTCCCGAAAGGGTTTCTCCACGTTATATCTTGTGTGATCTTTCTAATATCCTGTCTAGTTCTTCTATCAACTTCTCTCTTCATTCTACAACAGTAAAATGAATTAATCAATATAATCACCCACAAATAATATATGTAACAAAGAAAGAGCTTACTTAGATCAGCAATATTAAATTTTTACAGAGTACTAAGCTAAGAAAACACCTCTTTTTTCAACACTGATTTTGTTGAGGAAATAGGATAGTTTTAGCATTAGCCTAGTTGTATTTAAGATATGCAAAACCAAAGAAAAACCTTAGCTGCAATGTTCTTGGTTTCTTAACCTTGTGCCTCTACCAATTGAATCAAAAATATAGGATTTTAGAATACTTTACTTTTTTGCACATATCAGCAAAAGAGGGAGCTTTCCCTCCTAATTTGAAGAGCAGTTAATATTGTGCATAATTGTTCATTGCCAATATGCACTCAAAAGGTGCAAATTGTAACGCTAACACCCCTAAACAATTATTTGAGGATGAGAAGGTTTGGGAAAATCAAGGAGCCCATGCACAATTATGGTTAGTTTTTTAAATTATTTCATAGCACTAGCAATGAATATTATACTAATTTAATTATGATAATAAGGACATAATGTAAAAATAAAATAAATTAGTTTATCAATTTGAGAATGATAGGGTACATTAATGAAATCATCTAATGTCACATCTAGCATGTCAAACTCATATCTGGAAAAGGCTCAAGGAATTAAACTCTTGAAGAAAAAATATAGCATTATCACAAAGAAAGAGAAGAAACACGATTACAAATAAAAATTCCAAGTTCACCAAAATGTAATACTAAAAAGATTGATTTAACTAAGAATGTCCTTTGTCATCTAAGTTAAACATTTTTTAACATACACAAGCATGAAGCTAGTTATTTTTGAAAGAAAGAATAAAATCATGCTAGAAATATCCAAAATGCATTAAACTTACAAAATAAAATAATTTACTAAGATAAAGTATAAATTTGAGACAAAGAATTATTTTATACAGGAAACTAAATTGCAAAATTTTAAAATTGAATACAAAATCATAAAAAATATAAAGAAAGGAACCCGATACCAAAATGAGGATCCCAATGTCTAGACGTAGCATATGTGAATGTCCACATATCACATTACTGTCCACATATCACATTACTGTCCACTTCATGTTTTGTTATTAAAGGTATCCATTGTCATTAGGGAATCAAAAAAGTAGACTATACATCCTGGAAAATAGTTTTTTACACAAGGAGACAAAGGAAGAAACTTAGAAGACTAGGAGGTACTAGAATATATAAGTATTATTGAAAATTAATTTAATCTTATAGATTTAGAAGCAAAATAGAAATGACAAGGAAATTTTGAAAGAAAATAAAACCTCTGTGTAGTTGAATCTTTCAAAAACCTATAGCTATGAACATGAAAATGGGTTGTGAATGCATTAGAGCTTGCCACAAATGGTCAATCCCCTAATTTTTGCCTGTCAAACTACATGGGTAGTCAAAAAGAAAGAGAGAAAGAGTGTGTGTTCTTATCCTATGTTCATTAAGGACTAAGAAACAATAAATGAAATAATCTATAGGTGAGAACTCCCTAGTCTACAAGGAGCCACACCCTAGCGTGTGTGGTAAACTCATAAGAAATGAAAGTACGAATATATATTACTAAATTGAAACAAATAATATAGAGAGATAAAATCTTATTTAAATAATATCAATAACTTAATGAAACAATATTGTCAATGTGTTGTAAAGAATAATGATCATATAGAAGTATCAATGATGATCCAACAATATGCAACTTCAACAAGCTTCAAAAATGGAGGTTTGATTAACAAAATACAACCAAGAGAACCAAGAAAGGAAAAAATTAATAAAGAAATCCAAGAGAGGAGAGAGTAATTTTTTTTTCCAAATCCAAAGAAGTTTTCTTGGAAGATGAAGGGTCACATTTTACTAGCAGGATCATTTTTCAAACAAACACATTATAGTATATGATAGTAGGTAGCTAGGTGTGAAACTGAAAGTTTGAATTCTAGAATCTAATAAGATGTTAGTGCATCACGTGGACATCTATTCATTTCACTAGTTTTCTAATTAAAATGTTGAAATTTAAACACATGGTCTTAGGTCAGCAAGGAGAATTAGAGTGTGATATATAATTTTAGCAATCTAGTGTGGGGAAAAGGACAAGCCTTCAATATGCTAAGGGAATGAAAATCAAACAGTCCCAAAAAATATCATGAAATTGCTAGGGTATGCAATTTCTTATGTTACAAAGAGCTAGGTTTTGATAGAGAAAACACAAAGCTACCAACCTTTCCGCTTGGGATTTCACAATTTAAATCTAACATTTAGGATGCATACTCAATGTTGGATTTCAGTTTTGACTTGGATAATGATTATTCTATGAAATATTTCCAACTATGAGCTCTTCATAAGTTAAATACCATTACAAAGGAGCAAGCCTCACTATATTATTTTGTGGAACTCATAGATAACTCCATGCACATCCAATTGAGCCTTTTAGCTCATGTCAAGTTTTTGAGTACTCATATTTCCTTGTGCACCTATTAATGTATAAAAATACAAAATTTATTATGGTTTTTGTTTAGTTGAATATCATAGATGATTATTTTCTCCTCCAATATTTGTCCCAATGTCAACCTAGTGCCATACAAGAAATAAAATTAGTATAACTTTGTTAAAAACTTCTTTTCCCTAATCCTCGCCGACATAAATTATAATAAAATCACCCAACACAAAAATTAGCGAAGGGGATTATTAGTAAACTATAAAATACCATGTGATTTGAATTTAGAGAGAATCACACAATAATCCACTTACATGGATTCAAAGAGGAAGTCTTCTAAGTTCCTAAGTATGTCTCTAGTAGGGTTTTTCCAATTGAATTTACTTGTTAGCTTGACACAATTGATTTTAAATATGGTGTGCGTAGAAATAAAAATGAATTCTATGATATCCCATTTTATTTTGGTAGAATCACAATAAATAAAATAGGTGTAGAGCATGCTAAAATTAGCCAACTTAGGGCTAGATCTTGTAGATGATTATTGAGTATATGACCCAAATGACTTCACAACAAACTACCTATCGAAATTCTTAAAACCAAGAAGTGTTTTCATGAAATCAAATCATATAATGAAGACAAAAAGTGGCCTACCTCTCCTAGAATGGGAAATATTCTATAAGCATGTTTGCACCTTTGATCCAAATAAATTCATGACGCATGGGCTCCATAAGAACCTCAAGTCCCAAGATTGGAGTGAAGATAAAATTAGATCTTATTGGAAGTATAAGAAAGAAATATTAATGTTGTTAAGGATCTAAGATGGAGCACATGATTCACCTACATTTGATTATAATGAGTAATATATAGTTTGGGGAAGAATTTAGAGCCAAGAAAGGGACACAAGAATAATAATAAGAAGAGCGAAGTAATTTTCCTTCAAATCCTAGTAGTGGCTTAATGGAAGAAGTTCCAACACCCCAAGAATCTAGTTAGACCCTCTGACCACCTTCACAATATAGCATGTAAGGACAATATTGATAGGATCCTTCCCAGTCAACTCAAATGTATTTAGCATATAGGAGCCATATGGTGTAACTTTATCAAGTACACCAAAAAAACAAAGAGCTTTATAAAGAAAAGTGGTGAGATTCCAAAAGCAAGTAACATTGTCACACTCATTTAATAAACAAGTAATTGGTGGGGTGACATCTTTTATATACTAGCATAAGTAGTAGAGAATACCATATCAACTACATAGGAACCTCTAAGGCAAGTCTCAAAGAAACCAAGATCTACCGAAGAAAGGAGAAGAGGAAGGCTAATTATTCAATGGGACTCTAATTTTAAATAAATCAAATACAAAAGCATCAAGATAGTAGTAATAAGAGAAATGACCTTCAACTAATCCTATAGCTTAGGTAAGTACTTTTATCCCTTCTCATAGTACTCTAATTTTGCACTTCCATTTTCCTTACCTTTAATATAATTGTTAAACCTTAGACAAGCAATACCCTTATATTTGGTGCCAACCAAGATAATTTATTTTAGTATAAGTGTGACAATTCCTACTTCATTGTCCATTTTTTCCACTCCATTCATGACTAGTTTTCCTACCACCTTGTTCTTCTTTCCCACCCCTCATAATAGTAGCACCGTCATCTTAATTAAATCCAAGTTTAGAAGTTCTTGTCACCCCATTATTTACACAAGCACTATCCCAATAGTCAACAATGCTTGGTGTTCAAATGTATAAAATGATCTCCTCACATTTTGTAGCTTAGTCACCCATTTTTTTGCTTCTCGATAAGTTCCCACTCTAATTCCATAATAAACTACTTAGCTCACATTTAGTCTTCTCTCATTTTCCCTAAGTGCCATGATGATATTGGCACTAGCACAAAAGATGGTGACCTTCCCATAGGTAACGCCTTTGGGATCCCCACTTTTGGGGGGATTATTTTATCTCCTTTAGATTTGAATCAAAAAAAAATGATATCCAAGCAAGCTTACAACACAAAGATGGATAGATGGAAGTAGAAGGAAGATAGAACCCCAGTCACATGTGGTCATTATTTGACCTAGATCAGTAATCTTTAATGATTATGCACATTAATCCTAATGTGGATAAGTCACAAGGTTTAATGATGCCTAAGGATTATTTAGTCCATGCGATGGGAATGAACATCACATAGGCCCATCAAAAAAAGTTAGAAATTAGAGAAAAGAGAGACCAAAGTAGTTTGCACAAATAACACTTTGAACTAGATCAAGGCCCAAGTCAACTCATAATACCAAGAGTTATAAAATATTAATAAAGAGTCCCAATACCAAGTAACAATTGATCAATTTCAAGTGGAGAAGGAGAGAACTCCAAGCCCAAAAAATAGAAATTAAAAAGGTGTAAATTACCATGGAAGTACATCACCAAAAGATTCAAAAGGCCAAGGCAGCAAACCAAGCAAGAATAATTAAAACAAAAAAGCTACATAAAACAATATCCACTTTTTTGGAATCAAATGAAACACTTAAGTAAATACTCTCTTCCAAAGATTAAACAATTCAACATTTGTAGAAAAATTTGGAAAGTGTCAAGAAATATTGCATTTTACCACATTATATGTCTCATACCAGTCCAAAGTTGCATAAATGTCCACAAATCTTTGTTGCACATTATAGTTTATAGGCTCTACACAAAATTTGAGTGTGGAGGTCAATTAAAAGATTAAAAATGTCTTGACCAATCTTTCTCCTAAAATTGTAAAGGCCCAAATTTGTGTATACAATTTTTTATGACCTGCCTTATGAGAGACTAATTTTCATTGAGATTGACTACAAGAGCCACTGCCATCAAAGTGAATGAAGTGTTGAGAAAGTATAAAGCTACCAAAAAGTGTAAGTCTCAATTGATTTTTTTGGGGTTAGTTGTGCAAGGAATGAGAAGACATATTGTCTCTCTTATAGAATAGGGACTTCCATCCCCATTTGTAAATAATGACATAGTGATAAGTGAAGAATATTTTAAGGTATTTCTCATGCAACAATAAGTAGATAAGACATCATTTAGGGGTCAAGTACAAACACTAAGCATTATGGAGATTAAAGTATTTTTTTCCTCTTGGAATAATTAGAAGTTCAAGTCAAGGCCACAATCAAGGACATTGTAATGGCCTTCCCATATATGACCTAGATATGGCTAGATCTCGACATTATTTTTCAACTATGTATTAGGGGATGCATAGGTTGTGCTTGTCTTTTTTGCTTTGGGTGTTGATTGGTGTTTCAAATTCACCATTTTCATTGTGAGTTTTTTTTTGTGGCTTTGGCTCTTGGTCTACATGGTGTGTTTGGACAATCCACATGTTTTGAGATGAGGTTCCTCAACATTTAGTTGTTGGTGTTGTGTGATTTTGTTATTAGTTTATCTTAGTGTTCAACTTCATGGATATGTTCATTAATATTTATGTTAAATGATTAAATGTTATCATGATTTTATGATATATAGATGCAGTATTTTATATTTTATACTATTTTGTACCCCATTGGGTGAATATGCTATTATTTAGCTATTATATACATTCAGCAAGTACATGTGACATGTGCATTGACTAGTTATAAATATAGGCTTATTTCTCCACCTTGCTACATAGTTCTGAGTTATTCCCCAATGATGGTTAATTCAGAGATGCCACACTAGGCCTCCCTATTGTATTCCTTGATCGTACTCAAATCAAGTATAATATGTGTCATGTTTGGCCCTGTGTTAACCTAGATCTAAATCAAAGGCAATTTCGGAGTCTATCTATGTTGTGAATTACCAGTAAATGTCTGATTTATTTAATGATCTAATTTCTTTTTTTTATAATTAAAAATTTAGGAATGAAATAATTGCATGTGTTTTCTATCAAAATATTTCTATGTTTTGGGAAAAGGGGGAAAAATGAAAATATAGTTAAGTTATTTAAATTTTGAAAAATTCATTTGGTTGGGAATATATATATATATATTCAATTTAATCATTATATTAAAAAAATTGAAAATGAATTAGTGTTGTATGTTCATTCTTTTCAAATGGAAATTTTGAAAAATTAGAAATAAAGAAAATTAGAAAATGGAAAATTGGGAAAAGGGTCAAAAAGGAAAAGAGTTAGTTTTTTTTGGATATTCTTGTTTTTGTGAAGAAATTTGCTCCAAAACCTTCTTTTCAAAAAATGGATTTTGGGTGAAATTAGGTGGATTTCGAATTGGATTGGCTTGGGTGATGAATGGATTGGGATAGGAAATGGATTGTTCTTGTATGTGTGTGATATTCACTCCTCCAAATTGGTAAATTGTAAGTTTTCATGTGTTTTATGTATATTTGAATTTGAGGTAATCTTCTTCCCCTCTCCATTTCTTGAGCTCTTTATTGTTTTGGATGTCAAGCTCACCCTTAAGAGAGCATAGGACTTCCCTTGTAAGATTAAATTTGAATAATTAAAGTAGATTTAAGTTTATTTTCTAAAAATTGATAAATATCATTGTGTGCCCTCATAAAGCCAAAAAAAATGCTCGAAATTTGAAGTTTATCGTATAAATGAGTTTTTTTTTCATATTTGATGCAAAAGGGCACTTCTTTTTTTTTAATTATGAGTTTTAAAATTTGAGAAATTTTGAAGCTCCATTAATGGAGTTTTGCATGTAAATTATTGGTTTTTGCATTCATAAAATAAATTGAAATTTTAAATTTTAAAAGTGAAATTGAATGCTTTGTTTTGGGGGAATTTAAGTCTCATTAATGGATTTTCATAACGGTCATTTTAGGACCATGTTTAAATTTTGTGAGCCATTTTTTTATGCCATATTTTATGTCTTGTTTTGTGTGCCACACTCTAATAGTGAATTGGTGTAATGAGCCTAAGACTTGAGGTGTAGGGTCTAGGAAAGGGGTGGCTCCCAATAGTTTTCAGGGAGCAAAGGAGCCCAAGGATAGCTCATTGGGAAGTTTTCTTAATAAGAAATAACTAATGATGTTGGGGAAATAAAATTAACCAAGATAAGGATTCTTATGGTATGGCCAAAGTGCTAGTACAGGCTTCGTATGAGCATAGCAGGCATGCCTACTTAGGGAGCATTGGGACTCGCAAGTTAGGTTCCTCATGGGGCAAGTTGATCATCCTGACTTGGCTTAGCCATCTCTTCAAGCTACTACGATGACACTCCTTCCTTAGGTCCTATGGGTTCCTTTTCTTTGATGTCATTGGACTTTGCGTTCAATGAGAGACCTATCTCCTATCATGTTGGATTGGAAGAGACTTGATCACAAATGAGGATGTTCATGTGATATGAGATCATGGTTGCACATGTTTATGTTTGTGCTATATGTTTTGTAATATGATTTATCTAATGTGTTTTTTGTTGGTAATGTATCCCCTTGAGCATTTGTGTATTATATTTTGATGATCATTATGTTGGCCTTTATGCATTCCATGTGATCATTTTTGTGCCATGTGTATGCTATGATGATGTATTTCATTTGATTTCATGTGTATATGATGCTATATTGATTGGTGCGTGCGTGATCCATGCTCCTATTTTTGCATGAGTGATTTTCTTATGTCCCATGTGACTATCTCCTAGCACAGTAGGAGCGGATCTAAGGGTACCACAAGGTTGGGTGGCGTGGAAACCACTTTTGGGGATCAAATTTATTGGATGCTTCATTAGAGGAACCTTGGATAGTGTGCAAGTGGAGGTTGTCTCCTTACCTTTAATTATCTTTTTAATTTTGATGTATATGTATTATTCAAGACCTTCAGTCCTCCTTTGTAATTTTAAATTGATATTGGAACCTCTTGGAAGGAGTTATTGTAAACTGACCACATAAGTGAAATTTGTAATATGGATGCCTTTATATGTTTTTACATTGGAATCAAACACCCTTGTTATCTTTTGTGTTCTTCTAGTTTATTGTAATGTTGGTTAAAATGAATATAAATCATCTTTGGTTTTGGGCTTAAAATGAATTTTTATGTGTTAGAAAACATGTTATATATATCTTGGAGCCTTTAGCTCTCTTTGTTGTGTAGTGTGTTTTTGAGAAACGCCTCGTAGAGGGGCATTTAGGGTGCTCTGAGTGGTCTTGGTGTGTTCGGGAGGTGTTGGAAACCTTTTCCTTTACCCCTGGTTTTGTTAGCCTCATGTTGAAGCCACTTGCAGTCTCCCTAGCCCTTGGAAGAGTTCTTCATGGGTTAGTGTGAGGTGAGATCGAGTGTTTAGGATATTCTTGGTTCCTCAATCATTTTTCATCATTTCAAAGTTTTTTTTACTTTGTGATTCTCTTCTTGTAGTTCCTAAGTGTTTGGCATGTCCTGGGAAGAAAACCCTAGCTTGGATTTTCTCACTAGCTAGGACTCCAATGCTAGAATAGGACTACAACACCTGGAAGGGACTATAGTATTTAATAGGGACTTCAATGTCAGAACTAGACTCCAACGCTTGTTTCGGACTCTAGCACTAGACCAAGACACTTGAGCACTCATGTTATTGTCCTCTCTAGATGCTAGTGTCCTCTAGTGCCCTATTTCACTGTTTTGTCATTTGGTTGGATCTTTTGACCATTTCTCTAGGAAACTTGGTATATGAAATGTGTTCCCCTTGGCCTTGAGAATCTTCCCATGTCATTCTTTTGACAATTTGCATTCCTTATGTTTTATGGAACCTCTTTTCTTTGGGAAGTGTTTCATTGCCTCAATGCAACCCGTCATCATTCTAATTGGTGGATGGTTTGTACCTCCTAGTAAGGAAACCTCTTGTGAAGTTTTTCCCTTATGTTTTGGTGTTGTTGAAGTTTTTTTTGAGTGGATTAGAGGTGAATTTACCTTGTCAATTCCTTGTTTTAAAAATTAATTGTTGGGTTGTCTAGCGGAGGTGTGTTATCTCTATTTCATCCATTGTATATGTAGTTTTTTGTGGAGTTTGTTGAGTTGAGAGTGTCTTGGTGAGAATTGGAGATTGATGATTCCCTCATCCTTCCCTTGTGTGATGTTGTGAGAGAACTTGATCATGGCTTAGTACTTGATCATTGTTTGGGTGTCATTGTACCCTCTCATATGTTCATCATGGTGGATATGTCCCACAATTGGCAAGTCTTATGTTGGTGTCTCCTTTCTTCTAGAAAGGGTGAGGCCATTTGTGTGGTTAGTCCCCTTGTGTTGATGTGTTAACATGACACTTGTGTGCATGTTTTTGTGTGAGTGTGACATGTTGTCATATCTTGTTTTTTATTCCAATAAAAGGTTGTTTTGTCAGTTTTATCCTAGGTGTGTCAGCTTGGGGAATTATAGACATGAATAGTCAACCATATAAGGACATCATACATTTGGATAAGGATTTTGAAGCCTTCAAAAGAAAATGGATCCTAACATATTTGAGCTGGACTCCACTTCAATCTTCATTGAAAAGTTACAACCTTTATCCTTATAGTGTATTCATATTTTTTTAATTATTTCCATCATTTTACTCTATGCCCAAGTTCAAAATCTAAATTATTTTCATAAAGATAAGAATCTTGTGCAATATCACTAGAATTGTAGGATGTCGCTCTCTTTAATCATTCAAATCTTATTGACTTATTTGTATAGGATTTATTTTCCTTGGTATATAACACAACCCGTTTTTTTATTAATTTGAGGGCTTAAGTTCCCTCTTCAAATATTTTATGTACGGATTTATTTTTATCTTCCCAAAATCAAAATCAAAAAAAGGATATTAAAATATTTTTGGAACCATTTGATCATTTTTAATAATCAACAATGTAAGCACTATTTTGGATTTATTAGTCTAATAGTTCCAAAATGTTGTGTCTTTGATTAAAAATTGACAATTTTTCATCAATGAGCCACTTTTATGTCATAATCATTTTTAAAATTAAAAAGAAAAATAAAATATAAAATAAAGGAATGCATGCTACATGGTAGGTTTTCATACTCTAGAAGGGTTTTCAATCTGACAACAATTCCTTGTTGTGCCATTGGCCAAGGTAAAAGTCATAATAGCCCCTCTTCTTGAAATCAAAATAATAAAAGAAATCAATCCTTAAAAATAATTGGAACCATTCAATCATTTTCAATGATCAATGGCTTGTGCACTCTTTTATGGTTGTTAGTATAATAGCTCCAAAGTGTTGTGTTATTGGTTCATGAGGAACACATGGACATCCAATACCCTACCTTCTGAGAAATCATAAAAGGAAAAGTTAATATTGTAGCAAGACATTTGGTAATTTTACACTCATTTTGAAGTTACTAATTTGATAGATTAGTTTCATTACATCATTGAAGGGAAAATATAGAGGATATATCAACTATTCTTCCTTAGAACCATCTAATTTGGATAGAAATACCTTCATCCAACAATTGACTTACTCATGAGTTATTATCAATGAATAACTTCTATCATTTTGATATCTTTATGTGATTGCAATCAAGAGTGTCACTTCCAAAGGAAATGAAAGCATGTTGATTTCTTACAACAAAATTCCCTTTTGAATTTATTGTATTAATTAAATCATGTAAGAATGTAATTGATAAAATAGAAGTTGTAATCAAGTCCACATAAACTCAAAGCTAAATTTTGTGGGTAGAGGGAATTTAAATAATATTTTAGTGCTCATTATCAAAAAAGGGGTGGTATGAAAATACTCATGCCATAGAGGCTCTAAATATTTTTATTTTTCGATTAATTAGATCTTGTTGTGGCCTTCCATACTACATAATTACTCAAATAATGATTAAACTCATATTTATGCATCTTTCTCATTTAAACATATAAAATCATGATATATTGTCACCTAATAGTATCCATTTCAAATCCTTAAATGATATTTATTCATTTTTTACTTGTATTTCTTTATATGGTTATTCAAAAGTATGTTTTTAGCAACCAATATTTTTTCTAATGGATAATGGATGATAATGTTGTTCGTTTAAAATAGTTTTCAATTTCAATTCCATTATTTCTCTCTTTTCCTACACTAGTTCAAAAAAGACTGTTTTGAAAATTATAAGAGGAGTGAGCTTCTAAAATTCTATAGGTTGTTCCGAAAGCCAAGTTCCACGCTTTTAGACTTCCCATGTCGGTACAAGTTTATATGTTTAAATATGAAAATCAACATAACCTAACACAACAGATGATTTATTATTCACCTATGATATATGTGATTATGACCATGCTCCTCCTAACATAACTACACATGATACTTGTCTTAATATCCATTTCACTTTTAATTTTTCTTCTACATGTACAATAGATAGGAAACATGTTCCTACTTTTAACAATCTTTTATATAAGTATTTTTGTATTTATTCTCTATCTACATTTTTCACCAAAGGTTCTTCTAACTCATTCAATCCTCCCTCATTTGATTCTCCTTATGTGACCTAAATATCACTGGAACAAGCTATATAATAATAAGCCAACTACAAAATGGTTAATATATTTATTTTTTATTTATTCCACCTTGATTTCCATATCTCATTTACCTACTATGTGTTATCAATTATTCTATATTTATATTTTTCTCTTTATTCCCCACTTCCCCTATATGACTTTTTAATATACCAATACCCTCATTACCTTGAACACTTGGACTACTATATTCTATCAATGTCATCCTTCCCTTAATTTCATTTAATTCTTCCACTCGTTCATCCATCTTTGTGCTAAATCATCTTTTTATACCTTCCTTCACATGAAATCATGATAACTATACCACATAATCATTGGCCTATGTAATAACACATGTTATCTATGAATATTTTAGAAAATGAATATTTCGTTGTGTAGACACCTAAATTTGGACACTTAATTTATCCAAATTTATCCCCTTTTGTCTAAACATCCTCTTATCTAAGTTAATTAAGTAATATTACCATTATTTAATTAATACCCTTAATTCTGCCAAATCCCTAAGGTATTTAATTAACAATTAAATACCTTACCCTCCTTAATCCCCTTTTCATCAAATGAATTAAATAAATAATACATTTATTTAATCCCTCACATGTCATTTTCATCTAATCCATCTCCTAATCTCTTCATTAGGGATGTGCACATGCCTAATCCTTGATTAGGACATGTCACATCCTCCAACTTTTGCAAATTGGCTTCTAATCCTCATTAACCCCTAATTATCCTCTGATTACTGATTAGTTAAGCCTAATCAGTACCTTGGTGAACTCTCCACATCTCCCAAGGAATTTTTAATTCCTTTTTATTCACCCTAGGTTCCCCTCTTCCCCATGTGAATTTTTAATTCACTTTTATTCCTCCTAGAATCCCCCTTTCCCATGCATCTTCTAGAATCTTTGACTTGTCACATCAAGTCACATGTGGACAAGTGCTTCCATTTTTGGAACCTTGTCTTGTCCATGGGATTCTTCCAAACATGTGAATTTTTAATTCACATTTATTCACCCAAGATTCTTCTCATCTCCCAATGTACTTCCAAGGTACATGTCCTTATTACACATCACTTGTCCTTATTCCACCTCACTTACACATCATCACATCCTTGGCCATCTCATATTCCACATGTCAAGATGTGAGGGCTTGTGAGTCCTCAACTCACCATAGCCCTTCATCTTGGCCTTGGTGGCTCAATCTCAACCATTGAATTCTCTAGAGAATTCAAATTTCTCTATAAATACCCCCCCCTCTAAGGCATTTAAAACACTTAGTCATTTGAGCAACCTTATGCTGTTATTTTGTGCACTCATTTTACAAGCATTTTATCTCATCTACCCATCCATTTTTAGCCATTTGCATTTGCATCCCACCACATAGTTAATTTTGCATTTAGCTACATCAATGGCCATCTAAGGATCATACAAAGCAATCAAAATCAAGGGCCAACCAACGAATTTCAGCTGCAAAGAGAAGGTATAATCATTTGAAATCTTCTTTCATTTTATCTCTTTGTATTAACAATTCCTTAGGCTAATCTTCAGGTGTTTCTTTGTGTTTTTCCATTGCATTTTAGTTGTTTTTACACATTTAGAATAGGTAAAACTCGAGGATATCACATTTATGGCATGCCCGGTGGGACCCACAAGCGGGTTCCTCTATTTTACGTTTGTTGTTGTTGATATTGTTTGCAAGAGCAAGTCGTAGAGGGGTGACCACACCCTCTTGTATGTTGCAGAGGGGCGACTACGCCCTCGGGTTCACTGCAAAGGGGCAACTATGCCCTCCTGGTCACTGTAGAGGGGCGACTACGCCCTCCTGGTCACTGTAGAAAGGCAATTACGCCCTTTGTTTCACTACAGAAAGGTAATTACACCCTCTATTTCACTGCAAAAGGGCGACTACGCCCCTGATTAAACCTTGTTTTCTAACATTTTATTACAAAAGGACGACTATGCCCTGGTTTGAATTTTGCTTGCTAACATTTCACTGCAAAAAGGCGACTACGCCCTCTAGTTCACTGCAGAAGTTCAACTACACCCTCCTGCTGTTGCTGCAGAAGTTCAACTGCACCCTCTTACTGCTGCAGAAATTCAACTGCGCCCTCTTGTTGCTGCAGAAGTTTAACTACGCCCTATTGCTACTACAAAAGTTCAACTACGCCCTATTCCATATCATGTTTCTAACAAGTTTGTTGCAACGGGGCGGATACGCCCTCTTCCATATTTTGTTTCTAACAAATTTGTTGCAGAGGGCGACTACGCCCTCCTGGTCACTACAGAGGGGCGAATTTTCCCTCTTGGTTACTGTAGTGGGGTGAATTTTCCCTCCTGGTTACTACAGAGGGGCGAATACGCCCCAAAAACAGCACATTTTGAGAGGTAAAGCGGTCATTTTAGCTTAGATTTTGCTCCAGTTTTTTGTTGTTTTTTAATTCTAACCCCCTAACATTGTTTGTTGCAAGGATATTGGTGCTTTTGCTAACATTTTGTAGCATATTTTTGTATAATTGGTGAAGAAAGAAGGATAAAACAATTAACGTTTGCTTGCAGGACCTTCTGTTTACACAGATTTCCAAAGCTATCGTTGTTTTTTCATTAATCTAGGAACATAGTTTAATTAGGGGGGGTAATATCCGTTGGTTGTCGTGTCTGTCTTTTTGGGTTACCCAAAGGGGGCATTAGTTTGTTTTCACTTTCCCCTTTTCCATATCCTGTTTCTAACAAGTTTGCTACAACAGGGCGGATACGCCCTCCTCCATATTTTATTTCTAACAAAGTTTGTTGTAGCGGGGCAGATACGCCCTCTTCCATATTCTATTTCTAACAAGTTTGTTGTAGAGGGGTGGATATGCCCTCTTCCATATTTTGTTTATAACAAATTTGTTGCAGAGGGGCGACTACACCCTCTTGGTCACTGCAGAGGGGCGAATTTTCCCTCCTGGTTACTGTAGTGGGGCAAATTTTCCCTCCTGGTTACTACAGAGGAGCAAATACGCCCCAAAACAACACATTTTGAGAGGTAAAACGGCCATTTTAGCTTCGTTTTTGCACCCGTTTTTTGTTGTTTTCATATCCTAACCCCCTAACATTGTTTTTTGCAAGGATATTTGTATTTTTGCTAACATTTTGTAGCATATTCTTGTGTAATTGACGAAGAACGATGGATAAAACAACTAACATTTGCTTGCAGGGCTATCCCTTTGCTCAAATTTTAAAAGTTATCCTTGTTGTTTTCGTTAATCTGAGATCATAGTTTAATTAGGGGAAGTAATATTCATTGCTTGTTGTGTCTATCTTTTTGTGTCACCCAAGGGGGCATTAGTTTGTTTTCACTTTCCCCTTGCATTTCGTGTGAGCCTGGGGAGCAGTTGGAAAAAATTAGTGCCTTCTTTTTAGTGGAACCTGCTTGGGGATTTCATCACCCCAAGGGACGATTCCAACCACGCATACCGGTGGGGTATATAAAGGGGGGAGAGCAAAAGTTGTACCTCAATCCAATTGCATCGTAATTGGCAGAGTGTCGAAGCTAGGGTGATACCTAGATAGACATGAAGAGTTGGTCTGAGCCCTTCAGTATCTCGCTAGGGTTCCTGACTCACGCTTGTGATGGTCTGGTGTTCACAGTTGTGCCTCACGTACCGAGAGTATATCGAGGACTCCCTAGAAAACTTGTGCATCCTAGATTAAGACCTTTGTTGGCTATACCTTTAATACTAATCATAGGATTGTGCTTGTTTGAAAGTGCTTTCTTGTGAGAAACGAGTAAAAATTTTGACAAGTTGGCCTTATTGTTGTCATTTTAAGTCTTTTCCATAGTCATTTTTGTCTAAACCAAGTCCCTATTTGTTGCAGTGGGGCGAATTTTCCCTTTTGTTTGCTGCAGTGGGGTGAATTTTCCCTCCTGTTTACTGCAGCGGGGCAAATTTTCCCTCCTGAACAGTCAAAATTGCCCCGTTTAGCACCATTTAGCCTCTAAACCATCATTTAATCGTTCCAAACCTCTGTAATCATTCCAAACCTTTGTTTTGTCATTCTAAACCTCTGAAACCTCTATTTAATCATTCCAAACCTCTGTTTAGTCATTCTAATCCTCCGTTTAGTCATTCCAAACCTCTGTTTAGCCATTCCAAACCTTCATTTAGCCATTCCAAACATTTGTTTAACCAAGTAGCCTTTCATCCCTTTCGATCCTCCATTTACTCCTTTTGAGCAATCTTTCATCCATTCCAAGCATAAATCTCCTCATTCTGAGAGTTGTTCATCCTTTCTAATCAATTGTTTACTCATTCGAGCTTTCGTTTCCATGACCTAAGAGTCATTCATCCATTCTAAGCAATCGTTTACCAGTTTTGAGTGCTTGTTCATCAACTCCTATCATTCATTTTCCCAATCCGATCATCTATTTCCTCAATCCGATTATCTAACACCCTGTTCCAATCACTCATCTCTTCATTCTAACAGCATGTTTACCCGCTCAGAAAGTCCAAAAGCAGTGGGGCGAATTTTCCCTACAGTGGGGAAAATTTGCCTTGCATGTAGGGAAAATTTGCCTTGCAGTGGGGTGAATTTTCCCTGCAAAAGGGAAAATTCGCACCTCTGTGAGGGCAGATCCGCCCCGGAAAGGAAAATTCGCCCCTCTACAGCAAAAATTTGGCAAACAGACAATAAACAAATCTAGTTCCCAAATCCGACCTGCGGAACCAATCCCATCATATCCTTCAATCCAATCCTAATATACGCTTTAATCTAAATACCAATCTGAGCTTTGTTCCATCTGCATTCTTCTGAGCTCATTCGTTCATCATCTGAATCGTATAAATACATCATCCTCAAGCATCTCTAGGCTACACATCCCTTATCATTTTCTCAATCCAAATCCCTTGAACTTTGTTTTAGGTTATTATCCGAATTGACCTAAGTGTCTGAATTGATCATCATCATCAACATCTGCTTAGGATTTTCATCTATCCTAAGTTAATCATCATCGGCCCAATCAATCCGCTTTCAACCTGAAGGTGGATTTGGTGTCGCAATCATCCATTCATCTTTTAATCTGATCAATCAGTATCCCAAGTCACCTAGGGTAATATTTGAACTTGGTTTAGAATCCCTTCCATCATCCTATCTGATCCATTATTTGATCATCTCATCCAATCACATCCCTATCCAATCACCTCTGACCCAATCAATCTACTTCCTCACGAGGTAGATTCGGTGTCGTAATCATCCTTTGATCATCAACTCCAATCATCACAATCAATCCCATCACATCATCTAATCATCCTAATCTGAGCTATAATCCAATCCTGATATGAGCTTAACCTAAATCCTAATCTGAGCTTTAATCCATTTGCATCCAAGATCCCTCCTTCAATCTTCTTCTAATCCATTCTTTTATTCTTTCATCATCTTTCTAATCCATATTGATCTAATCCAACATCATGAATCCTTACCCTTCATCAATTCAACCAAAAATAGTAATCAAGGGAAACCTAATTAAGTTGACAACGATAACGAAAGCCTTGTCGATCAAGAGGTATATGGCATGGATCCCCTTGATACTATCATCGCTAGTAAGCTTTCCCCAACCACTTTCTGAAATCCAATCCCCCCTCCGAACTATCTCGTTATTTCTTCATCCATGCCTAATAACGCTCCTTATGCTACCTTTCACAAGGGATATCCATTATCTTCCTCGCCCACATCTTCATCATATCCTCCCTCTACATCATTTTCTTATCCAACATCCATGTCTTCTTATCCCAATCTAGTATCCCAACATCCCTATTATAATCCCCTGTCCACACTTGCATACCCCAATCCTTCATCCACATATTCTCACAATCCTAATCCTCCATACCAATCTACCAATCCTAATCCTTCTTATCAGTCTGTACATCCTAATCCTACATCCGCACCTTTTTATCTTAATCCTGCACCCCCATCAACCTATCCTAATCCAACATCCACATCCTCTTGTCCTAATCTACCACCCACATCCTTTTGTCCTATTCGTATCCTCTTCATCATTCCAATATCCCTACCTTAACCCTCCATCCAATCCTAGTCCTCCATCTACTCCCAATCCTACATCCAATCCCATTGTCCCATCTAATCCAAATCCTCCACCAATCCCCAATCCTTCATCCACTCCCACCTCACCATCTAAACCTAGAATATACAAGTTTCTCACTCCAAAAGTTCTCCAAGGACTCATGATAAAGAAGCCATCGCCAACTCCACCACTTGAAATCGTTGAACCATGCCATCCCAGTCCATCCTCCATGGTCACTAATGATGAGACCCCTCTCCAACCCCCACCTATCATTGATGCTACCACCCCTAGCACCACTCAAACCGTCAAAACCATCACATCCTTAGAATCCACTGAGTCCCCATCTCCTACTCTGAGATCTACCAAGCCCATTGAAGATAACCAAATCCGATCCACTCCTCCTACACCTAGATCCTCCAAACCCATCACAAATCCAAAAATACAATCCACTCTTCCCATTCCTAGTGATGACACACAAGTCCCATCCATTCCTTCCATTCCTAGTATCACCAATATCCCTTCCCTTGAACTTCATGAATCCTCCATCCTTCCATCTCCCCCACTTGAAGAGTCCCTTCAAGACCCCATTATCATACCACCCACACAAGATGAGTCATTCCAAGAGTTTGATCTAAAGCATACCACCATATCCCCTCCTCCACATCAAGATCCCGCAATGCCATCCAGTCCATCTCAAGCTCATAGTCCTTCATCCATTCTGACCCAAGATCCCCTTGACACTGTAGATCTAATTTCTCAATTGCATGATCCCTTATCACATGTTTCCTCGACTCCCGGTCCTATCGTATCACCTAATTCCCCTATTGATCCCTTACCACTTACTCCACCTGATCAGGATGCTACTACCCCATCATCCCCGTCTCACGATCCTCCATCATCGCCTAGCTCTCCCATCCCAACACTGTGTTTATATCCCCTCGGCCCTCTCACATTCTTCCATGGTGGTCTCCTTGCAGAAGAACAAAACATATACACCACCTATCCTCCTCCACCTAATAATGGACTTGCATCATTCTTCCTGAATAACAAAAATCCTATCATGGATCAAATGCTTAAGAACATGAATTACCAAGGAAAAGGTTTAGGCCTTCATGAGAAAGGTATTCTAGAGCCCATCCAGGTCAAAGAATAAATCTGTATGCAAGGTCTTGGACCTATTTCCCAAAATTGACAATCTAAAGATGTTGGTACAACCTCTAGACGTCCTCAACAAGCCTCTTCCAAAAGAAATATAGGCTCTTCCCATCGCTCCACCAGATCATATGTTGTCATTCCTCCTCCTCCATCGTATCACCTCAAAAAAACTATCCATATTCCTCCATCATCTACTCCATCCATCTTGGGTCCTTATGTCCCTCCACCCACTAAGTCCATTTTGGGCCCTTATATCCCAAAATCACCACCTCCATCTCTTCATATTCATCCTTTCATCCATCCATCACCTATCCATGTCACCCATCATTAACATCCCACTCTCATATCCCATAGTCAGGATCAACAAAGGCACATACCTACACATCCTCTATCGACACATAATCCCCATAATTCTACCTCCATCGCTCCACATCATCCATCTCCTCGCACCCATCCCATTGCTACTAAAAGCACTTTGGATGCTAAACCAAAAATGCATAAATCCAAACATCCACATGAATCTAAAGCTCCCCATGTCCCCTCTAAAATACATGGTGAGGAGAAGAAAATCAAATCCAAAATCCAAATCAACTCCATAGGCCACAAAGGCCCACCAAAGCAAAAATCAAAACCATGTGGATCCCAAAGAAAAAAGATGCAATACCTTCAAAAGGAAAATTTGTAACAACATCCAAATTTGCTAATCCAAAAGCTAATCATACCCCCCTTTCATCTCCTAAGTCTGTTTTGGGTCCCTATGTCCCGAAATTCACTATCCCATCTCCTCCATTATCCTCGCATTCTCCATCCATTAATCCACTTATCATTTCACATCCATCACCGTATGTGCCAATGTTGGTCTTGAACTCACCACCCCATCACACACCTACCCCATCATTCTATCCATACCCTTTCCAACCCCCCATCCATTATCCCACATACCTACCCCATTAAATCCCTCTACTTCATCCTCTTGCATAATCCATTTATCCTAATATGGTTGTACCAATATCTAACAGTCACTTCAAACATGGTCTCTTAACACCTTGTATGGAACTTGATGCTTGAATTCTTCATCCATCTCCTTGTCGCATGTCTTCTAAATATACTTATCTTCCTCCCTATCCTTATCCATCTCCTTTCACATGCTATCCAAAAATTCAAACAAAAATCCAAAAAAAATCCAAAAACAAAATAAAAAAGTAAAGCGAAATAATTCATCCAATGGTGAAAACTTGGCAAACAAGTGCCTTGGATAAGTATCGTGATTGGAAAACAGGTGTCATGCGTAAATCCCCATCCATCCTTTTCCACACTTGGGGGAAGCTTCCTGATATGCATTCCCTCCATCTGCTATGCTTCCAACTATGCACCCATCTTCCTACTATTTGTCCTCTTCATTTATCCCCTCGATCCCACCTTTCTTCTGCATCCTACCATCATATCCCATTTATCTCCCATCCCTCCATCCTTCTTGTGATCTTGATCAAAACAGGGGCACCTATCTATGCATGCTTTGGACATCTCTTGGTATACATTCCCTTCATCTGTGCTCTATCATATTCCTTAGTCACCCATCCTATCCTCCTCTAGTTATCTCCTTTATCTTCCCATCCACTCGTCTTCCATCCCTCATGCCTCATCATACATGACATGTCTAGAGTGTGGGAATCTACTTCCTTTGTGACATAGTCCTTGGAGACATCATCTATCATAACATCCCTTCATCTCCATATCCATCTATCACAGCATCCCTTCCATCTCCCCATCCTTATCTTCCTATCCATCTATCCTAGCATCCCTTTCATCTCCCAATCCTTATCTTCCTATCCATCCAAACAATCCCTTCCATCCCCCATCCCTATCTCTCTATGCATCCTTTCATCTTTATCCTCATCCCATCTCACAATCTCTTGTCATCGGTATTTGGCTATAGGCCTCCCTCCATACAACCCAATGCCATCTATCTCATCGCCATCACTTCTGCTTCTTTTACACATCTTTTCAATCTTCTATCCATTTCTCATCATTCATCTCTCTATCATATCATCCTCCCAATTCATTTTGATGATTTGGACCACTATCCCATTCCTGAGCTTCGTTTGATCACCATCATCCTATCCAATTTCCAACAGGTCTATCATGTTTCATTGTATCGGTCCCATCATTTTAATCTTTTGTCGAACTACGTTTCCCCTGCGCTTTCACGTAGGCAAGGTTGATCATTTGATCTGCCCCCGAGGCTCTATCTGTCTGCTCCTTTATCATCTATCGTCAATCATTCTGCTTTTGTTCATCCTGTCTTGGTCATCTATTAAGGTCTCCATCATCCTCTTTCCGCTTTTATCCATGGTCAGTCATCAGTCTTTTATCAAACTACAAGGGCTCTACACTTTCATGTAGGCAAGGCTAATCTTTATTAGCCCCCGAGCCCCTAGGTCTTTAGGGTGTGTCAGTCTCGTGTCTTGTCTTCCTTGTGTCGTGTCGTCAAGCTATGCCCTTATCTAGCTGGTTCTTAACAAATGAGATCCACTCGTATCATGAGATTCAATCGGTTATTAATATCCTGCGTCATATCAATCTTTTAGTTTCGTATCCATCATCGGTCTCAACAGGATGCATCCTTCCTAATAGACCTCATCAATCCCATCCACCCCCTTGATCCTATGGAAAATTATGTTTGAAATTGATTGTGATATTTTGATACTTTTGGATTTTTTTATCATTTGATCCACTTATCATTACTTGTCACGGTTGCCTTGATCCATCATATCATGGTGTGCTTTGACTGGTACACATAGGGGCATATCTTGATCTTTTGTTTGTTTGTGTCTTCTTGGTTGTCCCACGTAGTACCCACCAAGATCCTTGTGTTATGCTAGGGCATCCTCGTGTGCTTGTGGTTATTCCAATACCTGGCCTGACCAAATTCATGGTGACTTTGGGGTGTTGGGATAGCCTTCTTGTCTGTTGTGTTTGTTTCATGCATTAGACACTAATCTGCCTTGGTTCCACATACTCTGGCACTTGGTGTCTTATGCTATAGCAAAAATCAGTGCTCTAAAGATGGAAAATTGCATTAGGATTGCATTTCATCTTCCCCATCCATGCATTCATCCTTCATCAATCTCCCTCCCTTATCCATCTGATCTTTTATCATCATCTCTTTAATCATCATCATCATCCTCAGGATGTATCCTTCCCTATCCTTTAGTGGTGTTTTGGGATGCATCCTTCCTTCATCAATACCACTCCTTGGGATGTATCCTATCCTATCCTCATGTTGTTTTGGGATCTCTCATTCCCTCATTGACAACACTCCATCCATTATCAACCCCTTTTGGCTTGTAGCTTGACTGGGGCAACATCACCTTAAATCCATTTGTGCTTCATCCATCTCCTACCGCTTATCATTCCACTCCTTCGCATCATCTTCTTCATCTCCCATTGCATGATCTCATCCATTTCAAGAGCACACCTGTGTTCTCTTGAACCCGCATGTCCTCTCGAGGGGGCATCCTTAATCCCTAATCTTCATCTTCACCCCCATCTTTTGAATGACTAGGGCATCTTTTCCAATTTAACCATCTTCTTTCGGGTTCTATGTTTTAATATTCTTTGAAATGATGCTACTTTGTAACATCATCTCAAAGAGGGGAAAAATGTAGACACCTAAATTTGGACACTTAATTTATCCAAATTTATCCCCTTTTGTCTAAACATCCTCTTATCTAAGTTAATTAAGTAATATTACTATTATTTAATTAATACCCTTAATTCTGCCAAATCCCTAAGGTATTTAATTAACAATTAAATACCTTACCCTCCTTAATCCCCTTTTCATCAAATGAATTAAATAAAAAATACATTTATTTAATCCCTCACATGTCATTTTCATCTAATCCATCTCCTAATCTCTTCATTAGGGATGTGCACATGCCTAATCCTTGATTAGGATATGTCACATCCTCCAACTTTTGCAAGTTGGCTTCTAATCCTCATTATCCTCCTAATTACTGATTAGTTAAGCCTAATCAGTACCTTGTCAACTCTCCCCATCCTCCCAAGGAATTTTTAATTCCTTTTTATTCACCCTAGGTTCCCCTCTTCCCCATGTGAATTTTTAATTCACTTTTATTCCTCCTAGAATCCCCCTTTCCCATGCATCTTCTAGAATCTTTGACTTGTCACATCAAGTCACATGTGGACAAGTGCTTCCATTTTTGGAACCTTGTCTTGTCCATGGGATTCTTCCAAACATGTGAATTTTTAATTCACATTTATTCACCCAAGATTCTTCTCATCTCCCAATGTACTTCCAAGGTACATGTCCTTATTACACATCACTTGTCCTTATTCCACCTCACTTACACATCATCACATCCTTGGCCATCTCATATTCCACATGTCAAGATGTGAGGGCTTGTGATTCCTCAACTCACCATAGCCCTTCATCTTGGCCTTGGTGGCTCAATCTCAACCATTGAATTCTCTAGAGAATTCAAATTTCTCTATAAATACCCCCCCCCTCTAAGGCATTTAAAACACTTAGTCATTTGAGCAACCTTATGCTGTCATTTTGTGCACTCATTTTACAAGCATTTTATCTCATCTACCCATCCATTTTTAGCCATTTGCATTTGCATCCCACCACATAGTTAATTTTGCATTTAGCTACATCAATGGCAATCTAAGGAGCATACAAAGCAATCAAAATCAAGGGCCAACCAAGGAATTTCAGCTACAAAGAGAAGGTATAATCATTTGAAATCTTCTTTCATTTTATCTCTTTGTATTAACAATTCCTTAGGCTAATCTTCAGGTGTTTCTTTGTGTTTTTCCATTGCATTTTAGTTGTTTTTACACATTTAGAATAGGTAAAACTCGAGGATATCACACTTTGATATTATAATATTTTATGGTATTCTATACCCTCCTTATATTACCTTGATTCATATTCCCTATCAATTATCACTCATATTCCCTCATATTTCCATAGTATATTTATTTATTACCTACTTTTTTCTTTATTATGTGTAACTTTTTTACAAACCTAATTACTTATTCCTAGATTGTGTACCTTTCACCTCCTACATTTCCACTATTATTACTCTTCCTACCCTTATGCATTCTCTACCCTATGATAAATAAATATTTCATTACTTTTCCATGTTTTTTTTCTCCTCTTACTTTCTTGATACATCCAATCTCATTTGTTCATACAGAGGTTTATAGGAAGATTGTCACTATATCCATTCATTGGGTGTTGAGTCCCAACAAATTAGCCTACTATGAACCATGTTGAAAAGGGGTGCATTTCTTACAAAATCTACTCATCCATCAACATTCAAAAATACATTTCAAACCATTACTTGCCTAGCCTTTAATAAAGATCCCTTGCATCTTACTAGTTCCATGGAATTAGAATTGGGGATTAATTTCATTTAGGGAATAAAACTCAAAATATTATGCTACAATGGTAAAAATTATAAAGCAAAGCAATAAATTATTAATTAGTGCTAGCATAATGAATTCCATTTATCTTTGCAATATTTGGTTATGGAGATAACCACCAAAGACCTAAAGGCCTATGGAAAGTGCAAAATACTTAGAAGATCAATATGAAAAAAAAAATTGTATTCCTATCAAAGAATGCAAATAGAATGGATTGGATACAATGTGTAAGAGATCATTGGTTATATAGCCAAGGTGATACATAGGATCAGACAAGATCATGGCAAGTGTCTCAATCCTATGACATGAGATAACTAATATTAAATCACCTAGGACACTAGACAAAAGTCAACATAAGATTATGACAAGTGTCTTAATCTTATGATATGGAACATAAAGTGATAAGATCTTATGTGTATCCTAAGTAAACTTAAGTGATAATATGTGAACGGGACCTAATAGTGGAACTACTTAGGTAATACCCCTATTCACACCAACACCCCCCTTAAGTGCAACTTAGGGGGATAAAAAGACACGCTCACATGCAAGGATGGGTCTTAAAAACTAGGCATGATGAGGTACCCATGACAAATGCAATCTCACAAATGGAGAAAAGGAGAAAACCTAGTGGGGAAAAAATCCTCCCCAAAAAGAGAGAAAACAACAACAAAAATGCTCTCTAAAAGATGTGAAGGACAAAACCCTAGAGGAGAAATCCCCCCATAAAGAGAATGAATAGAGAAGGTCAAGTGACCCCCCTGAAGATACAATCTCCTACACTAATGGTGGATGCTCGACACGGAACATTGAGGATGGTCTAAGATTGTCAAACAATATTTCTCCCCTTAGGAAGAAATAGAGTCAATTATGCATGCAATATATCTTCCCATTCTTGAAAGGAATATGAGGGAAGAAGGATATAGGTCTCTCGAATCTCCTCAAATGTCACAATGTCAAGAGTCCCAATCTTAGTTGAAGAAGGTGACAATGTAGAACAATGTGAAAGCTGATGTAGAGCATTGGCCAAAGATGATGAGTCCTCCAAATCTTCTTCCAAAAGAATGTCTAACTATGACAAACACTGATAAAAAGAATCAAGGACTATTGCAAAAGATGTGAACATATATGGTGACTAAGTTGAAATTGTCAACTCATAAGTAATTGCATAATCTACCAACGAAGAATTGTTGATGAATCCACATTACAACAAGAATAAGATCATAATCAAGGAGACCCCTACACGAGTATCCACTAGACACTCTCAAATGAAAAATTGGTATATTTTGATCTCAATTGGAGATAGGTACCAAGTCTTTGGATGTAAACTTTGACCTTCTAAATACAAGTAGATTGTTTCCATAATAGGATTGTCTATATTCAGGTCTATCACACCAAAATGCATGGGTAACCAACCGTTGCATTTGCTATGTATATAGGAACTAACACTTGATGCATAGATCAATCCAAAGAAGCATGAAATACAACAAAGTACACTGAAGTGACAAGATTGTGGCACTTTTTTTAGTGTGTTTATAGCATAGCATTTACATGGAGGACTACAATAATGATGATAAAAATTTGGAAATATTGATGAAGAAGCCATGATGAAATTTGCTCCAAAGTAGATGATAGGTAAAGATGCCCTCTGAGTGAGATGTTGTCATTATAATAGGAGCAACTAACCCCTATTGACTACCAGTTGAAAGTATGAACGGTACAAGACAAGACTCGGTAGGTAGGCAATAATTTTCCCAAAATTACTTTAATAATGTGAAATTTATATTTTTTTAACTTAAAAATTAAATTTAAAAAACATTATTAAAAACTTTATTAAAATTAATATTAAAATAAATTTTAAAAACTTTATTAAAATTAATATTAAAATAATTTTTAAAAAGCTTTATTAAAATTAATATTAAAATAAATAAATTTTTTAAAAACTTTATTAAAATTAATTAAAAAAAATTTATTAAAAACTTTTATTAAAGAAAATAATTAATAGTTTTATTTTAAATATTTAAAAAATTAATAATAAAATTATTAAAGAAAAAAAATTATTAATAAAATCTTATTTAAAACATTTAATAAAAGTCTTTTTTTAAATATTAAAATAAAGATAATTTCCATTTTGTGGGGGGTGTAGCCTCCACCACACCCCCATGAGAGGGCCCATTAAAGGGGTGTGGGGCCCCATGGGGGTACCTTCATACCTTTTATGCAGGACTATATATTAGTTTTTATTTAGACTTAAAAAATTTTAAAAATGCGAATAATTTTTTTTTTTTTTTAAAAATTTAATCTTAAAAAACCACATAATATATATATCTATTATTTTTAAAATAAAATTGTACCATTGCATAGGTTAGGTCATATGGTCTGTCTTTTAAATTTGATTTTGCATTTGAGAACAATTTATCCAAAATCGATGATTTTATAGGTTCTTGAGCCTTTTGAGCATGAAGGCAAGGTCAAATTTAACCCAAAATGTTCTAAAAATATGGCTACCTTTAAATCTAGCAACTAACATCCAACTTCAAAATCTAGCAGATTTGGCTTCCAATATCCAACTGGGACAAAACAAAAGGTAAATCTAACTTTATCAAGCACTATAAACGCAATGGTGAGCTTAAATCTAATGCAACAAACTCCCAAAATACACCTGCAATACAAATCCAAAAGCAAAACCCCCCCAGAATTTGGTATTTTTATCACATTTTTTATTCTTCGGATCATCCAAGGATACAAGAGAAGAGCATACTCAGTGCTTCAAAAAAATACAAGATCTACACTCAAGATCTTCTAAAAGAATAACCAAAGGCACTCAACTTGCTCTGATACCATGTAAGGTTTGGCTATGGAGATAGCCACCTAAGACCAAAGGCCTCTAGAAAGCACAAAATATTCGAAAGATCAATATGACAAGAATAAATTGTATTCCTATCAAAGAATGCAAATATAATGGATTGGATAGAATGTATAAGAGATCCTTGGTCATAGCCAAGGTGAGACAGGATTAGACAAGATCACAACAAGTGTCTTAATCTTATGACATGAAACAACTAATATTAAATTACCTAAGACACTAGACAAAAGTCAACATAAGATTATGACAAGTGTCTTAATCTTATGATATGAGACATAAAGTGATGAGATCCTATGTGTATCCTAGGTAAACTTAAGTTATAATATATGAAAGGGACCTGATAGTGGAACTCGTTAGGTAATACCCCTATTCACACCAACAATCTTACACAATTTATGTAGGTAATTTCCTCTTGATGAGTCTTCCCCTTCCCCTTTATATATCTTATTATCTATTTAGGTTTGACTTGTGAATTGAGGATACATATTCTCCCTTTATTATATATTGCATGCATTTAGATTGGTTTTCTACTTACCAAATTCCACCATTCCTCTTATACCCATATTCTTTAATCTCTCATCTTCGTTTATCTTTAGAATCTAGGACTACATATTAAATTGTTCTTTGAATTATTTATGGCAACCCTACATATGCCTAGCTAAACCTCACATTAATTATCCCTATGATAATTTCCTATTACACCTACTTACCACACCCCTTATATACCTATAGTTGATTGTGTATTATTGTTAGATGAACTTCTTCATAAGCCTAGTGCATAGGATTAGGGTTACTTTTTTAATTTGTAACCTTTTGATTAGTTCCTACCCACTTTATCTATTCATATTCTCAAATACATCTATATTGACCTATTTATTATTTTACTATACACTTATTCTATCATTATCACCTACTATTTTTCACAAGTTATCATATCCTTCCATCTTGGTTATTGATTTATTCACTACTATCATACTTGTTCTTTTCTTGGGGGAATTCCTTATTGTTTCCCCATCAATTCTTCTATATAAGTTCATTCAACATTTGTGTTGTATATATTTGTTACTTACAATCTCTTTCCCTTTTCCTACATTTGATCATCATCATTTCCCTCTTATTAGGGACATCTACTCTATCAGTTCTAGGATTTGGGACCTTACGTTGGTTACATGTTCCCTTCTCATTCGATCACTATCATTTTCCTCATTATCCTCCTAGGTCACTCTATTACCCTTTATAATATACAACACTCACCTATCATACTTAGCCAATGTAGGGGCATCTTGTCTTATATTTTTCATCATTAGGGGCCTAATCAATAGGTTCCTCCATATCCTATATTATTCTATGATCACATGTACTTTGGAACATTAAATTGTCTCCCTTATCATCTACCTTATGTTGGGTATCTATATTGACCAGTTCTACTTCATATTGCCAATCCATTTAATGGGTTCATGTCCTCTATACATCATTTAAACTATGATTATATCAACATCATCAACATTCATGCCTAGTCTAGCCTCTTTATCAATGGGTAGCTACCATGTATCCTTTGACATCATCACCATTTTTTTAAAAAATTAGGTGTCATGGCCCCTTTTTACTAACTTTTAACTCTAACATGTATTAGCTTTGTTTAGGGTGAAAACTACATAGAGTTGAGTAGCAATCATCTTAACTTTTTAGCTAGTTTGGGATGGAAACACATATAGTCAAGTGGTAAACACATAATTTTCATCATCATCATTATCAAACATCATTTTATTTTTGGGTCTATCCTAGTCATTATCATTTATTTGGTAACCTCAAATCCATTATCATCATGAACATTATCATATCTTATCCTATCTTATCCAACATTTTCCAAGATATTATTTTTTATGTTGACCAATTGCATCTCATCCATTTCTAGTTCTTAACACCCAATCCCCTTGGATCCTTCTTTCTCTTTCTCTTTATCTATCACTACTATCCCACCTATCCTTGCCTTGGTTATTGATCTATTCGCTACTATCCCACCTATTCTTGCCTATTATGACTACTATGCTTTGATGTGATACATTACACAAATATGTACAAGTGCATAAATGAGAAATGAAGAAACAAATTAAGACATGTATCATTTTTTGTGTTTACTTACAGTAATTTTAATGATATAATCACTATATGTGTTTACTTTAGCATTCTTCTTACACTTGGTATCTTTAGCCAAATAAAATAGGCGCAAAATGTAATGACAAAAATTACACACCTACAACTTCCTTATTATATTTTTTAGCTCATTTTATTGTTTGTTTTGTTAGTATGTTTTAGCCCACTTTACACCTATTTTTGTCCTTCTTGATGATCATAATTGAATAATGCAAGCCTCCTAGACCCTTACCAAACATCCAAAATCACATCTAGAAAACAAGGATTTGTGTCTTCTAAAACCAATTGAACTCCCCTAGCACCCCTTGTAGGACATATGTGCCCACCTAAAGCTCTTAGTTTTGTGGAATATTAACACCAAATTTCTCCCTCTTTTCCTAACCTAACTACATTTTACCTTGCATGAACCCTAAAAATGTAGTATGGGTCCATACTTAAAGTGTACTTTTTTTTATTTCCACTAACTATGTAATTAGATTTCCCTATGTAAAATAGCTCTCTCAATCTCAAAGGAAAATTGCAAGAAAATTGTGGAGGTTCAATATATAAAATATCAAAATTGAAGCTACAAAATCCCTCCTTTGTCCTTAAATCATGTTTCCCTTAAGATTTCTCCTCTTTGTATTCATTGTCACATTTTTTTTACTATTGTTTTCATCATCTTTATCCATAGAAACCCTTTGCAATTCCTCTCCAAAGCTTAAAAAATCTTACTTTTGGAACCTTTGTGTACATACTTTGACTCTTTTGTATTTTCCCTTTGTAATCATCTTATCATCTCCATTGTCCATCCATTACTTGCACGTGTTACCTTTGTTCTAGATTTTCCTAGGGTTTTTGTTATGTACACCTTTTGTATAAACCACACTCATTATCACCTAGGTCTAAAAACACACAATTCCTATCCCCTATAATGCTTTTTGTGGAACAAGTTAGAATATACCGTCCTTGCAACTAAATGAAGTAGTCTCCTTTGCAAAACTAACCATTTTTCATCTCCCACACTTAGATCTAGATGATCTAAGTGTTTACAATGCACTAAGAGTGGTGGGCATAGGTAGATGCATAAAGAAAGGTGCTAAAGGAGGTGGAATAATGTGAGGAGAAAGAATAGAAATAGGAAGAGTGGATTTTAGAGGAAGTAGGTGTTGTGTTGTGAGTCAAGGTGAAGGTGGATAGGAAGAAAGCAAATTTGAGAGGAAGCAAGTGGATGTGTTGTAATTGAAGGTGACAATGGATTTGAAGAAAGCAATTGTGAGAGAAAGTAGGCAAATGTATTGTAAGTGAAGGTGAAGGCGGATGGGAAGAAGGCAAAGAAATTGGTGAAACTCCATATGGGAGAGAAGAAGAGAGAGTGTGATTCAAAACATGGGGAAAAGACTTCCCCCTTCTTTTTGAAGTAGTAGCAATGGGTTATTCACTCCATCTATGGATTTGAAGAAAGAAAATTTGAGAGGAAGTAAATGGATTTGTTGTAAGTAAAGGGAAGAAGGCAAAGGAATAAGTGAAACAACATATGGACGAGTAGGAGGGGAGAGAGGATTTTAAACATTGGAAAAATGACTTTCCCTTTCTTGTTAAAAAGTAGCAATGTATTATGATTCACTTCATCTAGCTAGTGACTTCACAATGTTCGTTTCAATAGCATCTACTATAGGATTGGCAAGTCCCATCCATGGAGGAGAATTTACCCTTTTCTTTGAAAGGATCTTGATTCTTCTCTTGGGTTGCAGGTCACCTTGTATCTTAGTAACAACCCTATTAGCATCTCTCCTCTAATCTACTAGAAAGAATAGCATGTATAGCTAAACATGGAGCCATATCGCATGCCTATTCTACTGCTTTTTACAAATGTCACTAACTTTTGTGTAAGGGGAGTGAGGTTGGAATCCTAGAGGAAGATGCACTTATAATCTTTATCTCCTTGCACTTTGTTGCTCCAATTGTTATAATATTATTCTCCTTGCACTATGTTGTTCTTATTGTCCTAATTGTAGTTATGCTGTGGACACACCAATGAGGATAGCCCAATCAATCTTTCAAGTTGCAACACTAACCATATTCATCACATACAAGAACTATACATAAAACGCCCTTGCCTCCAGCCTTTCTGATATCCTATTTAAGAATTTGATTATGTCGCCGAAGACATGAAATTCAGCCCTTCTAAAAGGTTTGTGCAACAACCATGAACATCCATGATAACCCTAACAACAAAATTTGAAGTAGAAATGCCCTATAGAGATCATCAAAGGCCTCTTAAGTGAAACTAACCAATATCTACCCATCAAAACCTTCAATTTCCTCGTATAACGGTAATAAAAATTTATAGCTATGAAAGCAAGCTTAGGAGATTAAAGAGCTAGGGAATGTCGTGGCATTCTAAATAAGATTCTAATTAAACCAACCTCTTTTTGAATTTTTGCTATCAAATCGTTTGCAAATGCAGGTGGCATTTTTCAATATTTCAAATATTTAAGAAGTCACTGTGAACCATAATAAGACGAGTTGCACAAGATTTTAGCATTTCATTTTGGTAGCCTTAATAGGTATCGCTTTTAAATCATTTATAACAATCACTAGCAAAGCCAAGCAAAAATAGCTTGCTCAATAAAGATTGCCAAATCTGAAAATAAAGAAGACCAAGAGGAGAGAAAAATCTGCACAATATGTTTTGCTCAAATCTTGACACACTCGCACACCTCTTTCTATATTAAGCTTGACAAACAGCAACAAATCTTCCTCCAACAGCCTTGCAATGGATTTATTTCCTTCCGAATGACTGCAGATGGTCTTGCCGCAAAGATCTCTAAAAACTTCAAACTCCAATTAACGTGAAAGATGAAAAATACAGATCCTTCAAAAACCTTTCTTAATTCTTGTCGCAGAATTTAGCATGAAATGCATGATCGTCTATTTTTTTGTGTTTTTGTATTCAATGGCCAATCGGCCGAGAGGCACACGCAGGTGTGCCTTTAAACGGACACTCTAGCACCCCTATATTCCTAGTACACCCTTATTATTTTCTCCTTTTCAACTGTCGATTTGACAAGGCTGGCATTCACCAGAAAGTATCATTTAGTTATGCTGTTTCGACCAAAATAGTTTCACTTTGCTCCTCCGCTAAACTTGCAGCAGACACAACAATTTTGGCAATTTGTACCTGGGTTTCTTTTTCCAAAATCTGATTACTCTTTCCAAAATTCGATCGTACCAGAAAATCCTTTATTTTTACACCTAAAAAACCCAATTTTCATCAAATTCAAATAAAAATGATTTTTTTCAACTTTTTGATACTGTGCTTTTGGTTTTTGGGCCGAAATCCTTTATTTTCCTCTGTTATTGATTTGTATCTGCATTTTAGTAGCATTAAAGAAATTCCACAGCATTTTAAACATGGTTGGTGACAAGGGTCGACAAAAACATTTTGGTAAAGAGTTCAACCATTAGGAAATTAAGAAAGAACTGTCCTGAATATGCTCCATCTGATTAAACCATCAATGACAATTTCTTGAGGAATTTTCAATGGTTGGCAAAAGCGTAGCTACAAGGTCAGGTCGTTTCTCGAGTTTTAGTTGCTCAAGCATCCAATTTACTGTTCTATTCAAATTATACTGGTTCAAGAATCTGACATTTTCTTTTTCTGTGGTACTTATATTTAACTTTAAAATAAAACAAAAGCTTAAAAAAGACACCTATAGAAGTATGCCATCATGACCCCTCGGGAAAGTCCCCATTATCTTCATATTACACAATGTTATAAGAGTTAAACAGTGGCACTGTAATAACCAAAGAGATGTACGATACAAGAGTTATATTAACGTCACTATAATAACCAAAATCTCTTTGGCTTTTGGCATGAACATTTCTTGTACAGCAATACTAGAGAGATTAGCCTGGTTGTCTTAAACAAATGATAGGTCTGGTGTATTATCATTATATACATAAATTCTCTTTCCTCATTCGATGCATATCATTTTGACTGTTAATAAACTTGTCTCTTGCACTTGCTATTTAAAAGATGAGATTTTCAATCAAAAATAGCATACCCATTATCTACACATGACAGTGTGATACAAGAGTTAAATTACTTGACATTGTAATAACCAGAATCTCTTTGGATTTTTGCATGAACATATATACAGCAATATTAGAAAGATTAGCCTAGTTCTCACAAATTACTAGGTTCCTCTGTATTATCATTACATACAAATTGTTTTTCCTCCCTTGATGCAATCATTATCATTTGAACTCCCAATCAACTTGTCTTGCACTTTATTGCTATGGACAAGATGAAATTTGCAACCAAAACTATACTCAATGAAATTTGCAACCAAAACTATATTTAATGCCAATGGCAATGTTGACAATTGCAGATATCTTATCATATTTCATTCAGTGTATTTCTAAGTAAACCTCATATTAAAACATGACGCCTACAACCAAAATGCACCTTCCAGTTCTTTTTGTAGACCTTAACTCTCTAACTTCCAAACTCTTACATGAGATGACTTGAAAAACCATGAAGAAAAATCAAGTTTTTCTAAAACAGTATTACTCCCATCTGTAGCCTCACAACATGCATATATGGCAAGTCATGCTAGAAAAAAACGACACTGAGTTTACCTCTCAATTAATAAGGATACAATTATAGGAGTCTATCACTTTATGTTATCATAATCTTAGTATGAAAAGACCTGTTAGTCACTTCAGACTCAAAATAACAAAGACATGAAATCAAACATCAAACACTGAAATGAACCATCCGGAAGTACATTAATGAATGTAAAACAATCAAATTCATTTTCACGAGATATCTTGCATGGTAAAACTTGATCAGATTTGACTTACAGCAAGTTTCATGGAGAGGGAACTGGTTGCTTGTCAGTTTTGTATAGTGAAAGTTAAAATTGTCTCTTCGCTATTGCCTGCCTTCATCAGATTAATTGAGTTTCTTCTGATATCATTATTAATATCTACAATGCTGATATGCAACCTCCTAAAAAGGAGGCCTGAAGGCTGCAGTTCAGCAGCATATCTTAGGGTTCTTACTCCCATTGGAACAGGTTCAAGTCATAAACTGACTTCCCAAAAATCCCATCCCCTCCCTAGTAACCATTACAAAAACTAAAAACGCTAAGGAGATTCTTCAAATTGATACAAAACTGTTTCTATTGCAGTATGAAAACATTCATGCTGTTAGTGGGAAGATGATCATGCAGACAAAGGTGCATTAGAATCGACTTCTGTTCCCAAAGACAAGTGTGGCTAAGAATTGTAAAGAGATTCAGTATATGGATTCTACTAAAACACAAATCTTTTCCCGTCAATGCCATTCACTATAAAATAACACCATCCAAACAAATTTAGAAAAGATCAGCTTATAATAATTTATTCTTTATAAAAGGTTGGTAAGATGCCGTGTTTGCCACATGGATGTGCATAAGTTTGTATTGCGACCAACAAACTGCCACCAAGCAAAATCTTAAGTATCTGACATGTACTCATTTATTATTACACTTACATTCTGAACATTCTCATACTAAGTACATTCAACGTTTTTCTCTCAAGCAAACTACTGCCCAGGTGTCGATCATGCAATCAACTCCTTGTAATCAACCTTGAAGACCTATGACCCCTGCCAATGACAAGAAAACGATACTATGTTCATAAATAGAACAGAAAATTATTCATTTCTTAGAATCTAAGTAGAACAGAAACTCACCACAAGCAAGTCTTCCACCAGCATTTCCTGTGGTCTTACTGAGTTCATGGCCACCTGAAGAAAAAAAACATAGACAGTTGAATAACTACATGCTGTACAGTGTTCTATGTTACATAATAGTCAGTCACCAGTAAACATGAGATATGTGTACGGTGGTTCACATCCCTGAACCCGAGGTTCCAACAATTAATTATAGTTGACATCTCCATAATAGACGAGTCAATAACAACCAAAAGCAAATCAATGCATCCAAATTGAAAGAGAAACGCCAAGTACTTATCCCAAAAAAATTTGTATTCTAAGATATAGAGATGTTCAAATTTAACTTAATATTAAAAGCCTATGGATCAGCATTATTTTTACTGATGAACCCAGTGACCTGAATCATCAACAAAACTTGTTGCATTGAATTCTCAAAGAACAAATGCTATGATATTGATTTAAAAAGTTAATAGATTAATTCTTCAAAATATGAAAGTATAAGATTTCATGTTAACTTGCAATTGACCCTGCATTAGATGAAACTAACCTTTGCCAAGATCATCAGGATCCGCATGGACAACCACAGCTCTTCCTATAATTGAATGTGGTCCAGAAAGAGGAATCTGCAGACATATCACCAATGTAACTACATTCAAAGATCTTTGAGACTGCGAGAAACAGCAAGGTGGAGTAAATAAAACATATGAAAAAATACATGCAAGAGGGATCATCATACTTTGCTGTCAGAGATTGAAAGTTCAGCAGTGCCTGGATAAAAAGAATAAACAACAAATGAGCACATGATCCTCATATCATATTCTAAATAATCATTCACCTTGTGCTGAAAATCTAACGAATGAAACTTATTGTATTCTGTTTGTCCTAGCATAGCTACTACAACTAATCTGAAGAATTCAAAAACTTCTATTTGTTACAATAATCAACAAACCAATAGTAAAACATACCATCATCCCCAGCAATTATGTTGCCTAGATCTCCAGCATGCCTGATCTCATCATCTGGTGCACCATGCTCTTTGCCATGAGGGTTAAAATGTGCTCCTGTCACTCAAAGACAAGGAATGAAAATGCTGTGCAAATCAACTCCTAAGCCCCTTGCACTGATACCACAAAGACTTTGCTAGAGACAACCTGAAAAGACAGGATATATACCATACCAGTTGACAGACAACCATTTGTTGTATCACCCAATGCATGAACATGGAAACCATGAAGACCAGGTTGCAGACCACCGAGCTTAGCACTTACAGTTGTTGGCCCTGTATAAAATTACTAACATGCCTTCAGAAACAATTCGGCGTGATGCTACTTACTGACCAAGACAACAACACTACTCAAGAGAATTGAAGCAGAAATAAGGCTTAATTAATTTGAATTGGATGCTTTCCCTATAGATAATTGTTTAGGGACAAATGTCCATTTTAAAATATTATCTAAGTTGTTGGGAAAACAGGTGTAAATGAATTGCTAGATTTTCCCAGATTCAAGATGCAAATCAAGGTATCCTCTGGATGACTTTCTCATATTTTATCATTTATCAGATTTCATCAAATCTAGAAAATTTGAATTTCCCATTGAAATGCCCCTGTACTTCCACTAAGTCAAAATAATCAGTATCTGTCAAGTCAAAACTCAATATGCACTTCTTCTGGATAATCAAAAAGTATAAATATTCAGTGATATTTCTTTTAAACAATCTGCTGTAATGTTAATACCTTTGATCTCTACTCTATTGGAAAACTAAGAGTACTTTATTACAAATATGTTTGCTTTTCTTCCTCAAAACCCCACAGTGAGTACTGGCTTCCGTTGTTATTGTGCACTAACATTTACAATACAACTAATGCCCTGCCTTTCAAACAAGCAAACACTAACAGTGGTATGAGAATTAAGCAAATGTGGCTTATTTTCACTGCGGTCATATTTCATCATCAAAATAGTAAATAAAGCTATAGCTTCTGCTTGTCCCGAAGGTGCAGGAAAATATTTTCAAACCTTAAATACATGTTAACAATAAATATTAAACCGACACAGAAACAAAAAATGGCATTTCTATCCATTCTATTCACCATTCACAGTTTAAACAAATCCTTTTATATCCTTCTTTTGTGTACAGATATGTCATATGTAGACTTTGATCTTTCCAAAATACAATTAATTTGAATTTAGATATATCAATCAATAAACTGCAGTCAAATTATAGTTTTGAAACTGAAGATGTTACCTCTGAAAATGGTAATATTCTTAAAGACCGCAGTTTGCAGAATGCTCAATATATAACTATCTTTGAAGCACCTTTACTAACACATCTGCAGTGAAGAGTGATGTGTGAATTGTGAAATAGCTGAAAACCTTAAATGTGAGTTTTAAAATCTTTTTTTTATGTGAAAACATTTTTCACCCTTTTAAGGATTCAGTTTTTACAAAACATTGTTACTTATATGGATCAAAAAATTAAATCATCTAATTTAAACAATGCTCAATATGTCACTCCTTTGAAGCAACTCAACTAACATATCTGCAGTGTAGAGTTTGCTTGAAGAGTGATATTTGAACTGTCTAATAGATGAACATTATATGAGATATGTTAATCTTTCTTTTATGCAAAAGCATGTTCTATCCTTTTCAAGATTCAGTTTTTACCAAACATAGTTGCTTATATGGAGTTTTTAAAAAACTATGCCATCTCTTTTAGATGGCAATTAAGAGGACACAGTTCAACCCATTATCAACATCAATGCTCATGTCAACCTCTGAAACGATGATTGAATGAAATCTTCGATATATTAGAAAGAAGAGGCAAACACTCTTAATATAGAGTTTACAAAAAGATGTTTCTAAATACAAAGTTTCTAAAATAGAAACATCATCGAAGAAAAGAATGGAAATAAATCTAAACTAATAGTTTACAAGATTACAATATATTGACCATTAATAAATCTAAATATTATTTTGATACCCTCCCTTAATGGTCAATCTATCAACTACACCAAGATGCCCCCTGAATTTGACAAATGGTCAATCTATCAACTACACCAAGATGCCCCCTGAATTTGACAAACTTATCCGGGCTTAGAGACTTGGTGAGAATATCAACGGTCTGATCCTCTGTCGAAACATACTGTAGTACCACTAATCCATCTTCAACAAGCTGGCGGATGAAATGACAATGAAGTTCAACATGCTTTGTCCTTTCATGGAAGACTAGATTTTTGGCAAGTTTCAACACCCCTTGATTGTCACAGTACAAGGGGGGAGGACCTGCTTGAAACATTTGCATGTTAGAAAGCACCCTTCGAAGCCAAACTACCTCACAAGCTACTTTAACAATTCCCTGATATTCAGCTTCAGTCAAGGAAAGAGCCATTGCCTACTACTTCTTGTTGGTCCATGTAACTGCACATGTACCCAAACTAAATACATACCCTAAAGTAGACTTTTTGTCATCAACAAAACATGCCCCCACTCTGAGTCTGTATAGCCAATCAGCTTAGGATCTTTGCACCTTCCATACAAAATGCCAAAGTCGGAAGTGCCTTTCACATATCTCAGCACACACTTTGCTACAACCCAATGTTCAGCTTTAGGGGTTGTCATGAAGCAAGAGATGTAGCTTACAGCAAAACTGAGATCAGGTCTAGTAACAGTGAGATAAATGAGACTGCCTACTAGTTGCCTAAATGCGGATTCATTTAACAGGCAAATCTGATTTTGCTGATAGTTTTAGCCCTTTCTCCATAGGTGTAGAGGCAAGTTTGCAATCATTCATTCTCAACTTATCAAGTAGACTGCGAGCATACTTGGACTGAGAAATAAAGATGCTATCAGTTGTCTGCCAAACCTCACCACCGAGACAATAATGAAGAAGTTCCAAATCTGTCATGTCAAAGGATTGCCTGAGATTATATTTGATCTCCTCAATCAGATGTTCTGAGCTGCCAATAATGATAAGGTCATCAATATAGACAACAAGCACAAGAATATCATCACCAGATTGTTTGACATACAAACTTGAATCAAAAGGGCTCCTATGAAAACCATGATCAACAAGGTATTTATCAATTTTCATGTACCAGCCCATGGAGCTTGTTTAAGGCCATAGAGTGCTTTCACCATTCTGCAAACCTAGTGTTCCTTACCAGCAACCTTGAAACCAAGAGGTTGCATCATATAGACTTCTTCCTAAAGATCACCATTGAGAAACGCACTCTTGACGTCCATTTGATGGACTCTCCAACCAAACTGGGCTGCAGTAGCGAAGACAAGCCGAATAATACTCATTTTGGTTGTAGGAGCAAAAGTCTCCTCATAATCAATGTCCTCTGTCTGTGAGAACCCTTGGCTACTAACTGAGCCTTATACTTGTCAAGAGTTTCGTCAACCTTGTACTTAACTTTATACACCCATTTGCAGCCAATGGGCTTCTTCCCAGGTGGAAGATCGGAGAGGACCCAAGTGTTATTCTTCAAAAAGCTATTATGTTCAACTTCCATAGCCTTTTCCCACTCAGGTACGCCTTTAGCCTCAAAATAGGTTTGAGGCTCCTACATGCTATGAAAATTGACCATGAGAGCAAAATTAACAATATTTTGCTGCTTGCTCTTTTTCCGAGCAGTTCTACCCTCAAGTAATTCATCTTGACGAAAATCACTTATGGTTTTAGCATACCATTTAGGCCAGAGAGTAGAAGTACCAATATCTAAAACAGGAGGAGAAACATCACCAGGAGTGGCTAGAACAACATCAACTAGATTAGGATCCAGATTGTCCTGAGGAGGTGCAGGTGGTGGAACATTTTGTTGAGGTGCCTGCACAATTGCGGAATCCCTCGCATCAAGTGGAGCTAGGAGAAGACAAACACCCAAATCAAAAGCCTACATAGACTGATCCTCAAGGCTCATAGAAATAGAAGACGAAAAGAAAGGCCCAATAGTTTCATCAACCACAACATCACAACTGAAGATGAGACGAGCTATGTCTACATCAATCAACCTATATGCCTTATGATTCTCACTGTAACCAGTGAACATGAGTTTCTGCTTTTGGAATCCAACTTAGTGCGCTTGGCATCTGGAATCCACACATGAGCAGTAGAGCCAAAAACTTTCAAGTGGTTGACCTTAGGCTTGCGTCCAAACCAGGCTTCTTCAGGAGTCATCTTCTTAACCGCATGAGTATGAGACCGGTTCAAAAGATAAACAACAATATAAACTGCTTCAGCCCAAGAATTTCTTAGGAACATTTCTATGCTCTAGCATGGAATGAGCCATTTCAGTAATGGTGCGATTCCTACGTTCAACGACACCATTATGCTGAGGAGTGTAGGTTGTGGTAAGTTGGCGCTTAATGCCATGTGCAAAACAAAAACTGGAGAAGTCATTGAAAAAAACTAGCCCCCCCCCCCCCCCAATTATCAGACCTAAGAGTCACTATAGGAAAGCCTGACTCTTTCTCAACTAAGGCCTTAAAATGCTGAAACATACCAAACACCTCTAATTTATTTTTAAGAAAATACACCCACATTCTTCTACTAAAATCATCAACAAATAATAGAAAATACTTGCAACTAGTAACTGAAAGAGTGTTCATTGAGCCACATAAATCAACATGAACCAACTGTAGTACCTTGGAAGCTCACCATGAGTCTCCATCTGAGAATGGAGTCTGATGTTGCTTTCCAGCCTGACAAGCCTCGCATACTCCATGATTTTGAGTCTGAATTGTAGGTATGCCACCAACCAAATCATCTCGAGATAGCTAGGAGAGATATTGCATGTTCAAGTGCCCATAACGTTGATGCCAGGGATTGCTGATGGAAGTACTTCTGGCTGCCATAGCATGCTCTTGAGAATCACCAAAATCAACAAGTCTATATAGACCATGATCCTCAAGTCCCTGAACAACTATAGTGCGAGTCTCTCTATCAACAATGCTGGAAGTATGCATGCTGAAAACAATATCTAGCTGAGGAGAGTGAGTCATTATCTGACTAATTGAAAGTAAGTTCAACTCCATGCCAGGTACAAAGTATACATCGAGAAAAATTAAATTTCTCCCTCCAGAATGAATCTACACGTTGCCCTTTCTAACAACAGTATACTCCTCGCCTCCTCCAAAGATATCAGAGTCTCTGAATGGCATGTACTCAATGAACCAATCCCGACGATGAGTGAAATGTCAAGATGCACCTAAATCAATGTACTAGGCAGAGGATTTAATAAGATCTGCAAGACACTTGGCCATAAAGGCATAGAACACAAACTCCTTATGCTCAATGTGGTCTGCAACATGGGCTTTGGATTTTAACTCTCCTTGCTTATTTTGTTCAGAAGCCAAACGTTTTCGGCAATCTTTCTTCATGTGACCATACTTATTACAATAATTGCACTGAACATTCTTCTTCTTGGAAGAATCCTGGGATTGCACTTGACTGGTCTGTTGCAAGGGCCGATTCTTGCCCTTATTCTTCTAAAATGTCTTGGCAAGAAAGGCCTGCTCTATGGACGATGAACTAGCACCGCTACCGAATTGTTGTTTCCAACGATCCTGCTGCAGAAGTATGGTGCAAAGATCTGAAAACTTCAAATCAACATTCAATGAGGTAATGTTGAGTGTCTCAATAAAGTGCTCATAAGATTTTGGCAGACTCTTCAGAGTGATGACTACCATATCTTCTTCCTCCATTTTCCAACCAATAGCCCCAAGCCGATCACGGATGTCCTTGATTTTTGTCAAGTGTGCCTACAGAGTTGTCTTCTCATCCATCATGTTGGAGAACATGTTTTTCAAAAAGAATGCACAGCTCTTATTGAATGTTTCATGAAGATCTTTCAAAAGATCCCAAATTTCTTTAGCTGATTTGCCAGACGATACCTGAGGTAGCTGGTCATCAATGATAGACAGTTAAATAAGCATCATGGCTTCCCGATTTTGCTCCTCAAACTTTTCTTGATCTTTACCCGTTGTTGTAGGACGTGTAGTATTGCCAAGAACAGTCTGGTCCAAGCACTAATATTCAAATATCGTCATCATATGTTGTTTCCAAGTGTTGTAGTTGCGTCCGTTGAACTTCTAACTGCCTTCTAGCATAATGTGCGACAAAGGAGCCATTTGTCACAGACTTGTAGGAGGAACCTTTAAACAGAACCCGACAAATAAGAGGCATGAAATCCCACAAATGCAGAAATTTGTCAAAAAATGAAGGCACATAACCCGAGGTCACTTTGAATGCTCAAAAAACACAACTGAAGATTGCAGAATAGAGAAGAGAATGCCCACAAAAGATGAGATAATGCTGCAGAAATGAATACAAAAGACAGAGGGCCCAGAAAATAACAGTTGTGCACCAGAGAATTTGCAAAAGAAATTTTTGACGAATCTTCCAAGAACAAAACACGATTTTCCCAAATCGCAGAGAAAGAGAAGGCATCCAAAAAATCACAAAAGGAAGACACGCGAAAAATTGAGTCATAATGCAAGAGAAAAAATGCGTCCAAAAAAGTTTAGTCGCACACCATAGAAACCTTCAAATCACGCCAAAATGCAACTGAAAAACGCGTTTTCAAAGATAGCCCAGAACACATTTTTATCAAAAGTTCGTACGCACAGACAAATGATGAAAACGCGAATAGAAACCCTTCACACACGGCCAAAAAAAAAAAGAAGGAAAAAGTCGCGTTGTCTTGAGAATAAGGTTGTGATTTCTCAAGGAACAAAAACGACGCCAAGAAAATTTTCGAACTCACTCAAATTAGAAACTCAAGCCAGAAACTTGAAGAAAAAATAAATATTTTTCCCACTAACTCACTCTGATACCATGAAACGATGATTGAATGAAATCTTCGATATATTAGAAAGAAGAGGCAAACGCTCTTCATATAGAGTTTAAAAAAAGATGTTTCTAGATACAAAGTCTCTAAAATAGAAACATCATCAAAGAAAAGAATGGAAATAAATCTAAACTAATAGTTTACAAGATTACAATATATTAACCATTAATAAATCTAAATATTATTTTAATAACCTCCTAGTATGTCATCCCATTGTTTTTGTCAATGTTCTTGATTACAATAAATAAGCAACTAATTTGCTGACCTCCTCTTTGATAGATGTATATTGAAACACAATACAATAACCAAGTAGGACTAAATTGCATGCCAATACCTAGTAACATCAGTCAGTTCCATTTTTATCCTATGGTACAGGAAACATCTCCCCTTGGCTACCGAGTGCTCTAACAACACAAGATATAGCTAGTAAAATGCCATGATCATTTCTTGATGTTGTAATATCATGTTGGATAGATGCTTGTACTCCTTAGGTATCTACAATAAATCTCATGGGGAAATGTTTTAGAATTTAAGAGTCAATTTTGATCTTGTTATTCCACAACCTCCATAATTCCATCAACACCACATCCTCCCCTAATAACACCCATACAAGCTTTGTAGACATTGTCCATTCCAATCATCACAATCCCTGTATTTGTGTTACAACACCTGGCCCACATGTGGTACAAGAGGAAATCTAACAACAAGTTGCACATCTAGAAGCTTTCTCACACAAGCAGATTGGAACTACGGATGTCACTTATAACAATCATGCCACATGTGCATATTATTTTGTCACATACCCATATCATGTTCCCCATCACGTGTGTACACATCTTGGCTTATACCACTTGTAAGAAGTTTATATAGTTGTTCATCTACTGAGTGGGCCCATCCACTTGATTGACAACATGACCTACTATCAACTCTCAATATATATATTGGTTCTAACTATTCTTCCAATATACAAGCATGTGGGGAGAGAACTTATTGATCGATGCTTTGTTGTGTTCATCTCATTCCTTTGGGAATGTGAGTTTCATCTACCTTGAGTTAGATCCTTGGCTCTCTACAATGCTACATGGAAGAAAGCCAAATTGGTAAGCTTAGATAGCAGCTTGATGGGAGGCTCACCCATCCAATTTGACTAAAATGCATCTCAAATTTGGCAGTTTATTGTTACAATGAATTGTGATTTTGACCTTTAGATTGTTAGACCACAGTCATCTTTGTTGCCAATTGAATTCTCTATACCTCCAGATTAGTTGAGCTTCAAGAATAATAATCATACAGATGAAAGTGAAATTTACCAAAAACAGGTATTGGTACCTTCAATTTTGCAGGACATCATGCAGCCTTATCAAACCAAAAAGTTGAACAGCTAATTCATGCAGTCAGTTACAGCATAAGTTTTTAAATTAAATAAATATTTCATTTAACGAGATTATTTGTCTCGGATCACTGCCAACTCAACCTACAACCCTTGTCATGGAATTTGCAAAATCCAATAAATGTGATCATTAGATTTTGTTAGTCATATGCATGTCATGACACCACCCACCAACTTCTACAATGTAGCATCTTGGTTGCAAATGTTAGTCTTCTATTTTTTATTTTGTTCCCGTTCGCTGACATAGGGGGCATCTCAAAAATTTAAAGGTACCTGACTCCCTAATTTTGGCTTACACATGTTTAGACCCAAAATCAGCAACTACTCAACGAGCTACTTTTTTATTGTAATGGTGGAAAGATAGGGCAAACACTAAATAAATTTAACATAAAAAGTATAGCAAGTTTCAAAGTACACACAAAAATCAAGTTCAGGGTGGAACAGAAAGCAAATAAGCAGAATGAGTAAGTGAAACGAGTGTAAAAAGGTCAGCCTTTTACTTCGCGTATTTTTTTTTCAAAGAATTTTTTAATGCATTTTCATATATTGTTCTCTCAGACTCGTTGAGTTTGAAATAGGAAACTCACAAGAGATCATAACCACTGCCTCACACAATGACTTAGCAACCACTTGCAAGAACTTGTTGAGCTTCATCACTATTATCCTTACAGCCTTAAAAATCTGAAACTATATCAATTAGGAGATCCAAGGGACCCAATCTAAAAATTAAGTGTGAGATATGATCTAAAAGACTAGAGGTCAAAATCATGAACCTACATGCACATACCCTTCTTTAGGTTTTGCGTAGAAGGCTACCAAATACCCAATTGTGAAGATAATGGTTGACAAAATACATAAAGCCAATTAGATTCCTTAATGTAGAATCGTTTACTCTTACAAATCCTGGCATTTACTCAAATCTAAAAAGCAGCAAAGCATCTCCTACCTTTAGAAAAAGAAGACAAGACTCCTCCCAAGTGGACATACATACCATTTTACAGGTTAATTGCACCACAACTACAACAAGATACATGTTAAACATGATTTTCACTAAAATCCCAAAATGAATCAGCAAAACACCTTCACAAGCATCAACCCAATCAAAGAGTCTATTTTGTCTTTAGCTATGACATGATGTATAGTTCCTTGATAAGGCCAAGAAACAAACACCAAGTACAAATGAGCACACCACAAAGCATTGGAGAGTAGGACATTTATTTGGATACTCCAAGATTGATGAGAACCACTTATTAGAAAGAAAATAATGATGCTTAATGGAGTTGAGAAAAATAACCAAGTGATAGGCCCACCAAGCAAATAAATTTAACAATTTCACATCCTACAAGTTGCATGTTACAACATTGTGCACAACCGATGTGATACATGCAACACAATAATACGACCCGAGAATGTCCTTAGTGACTTAAGGGTCCGACATGCATCAAGTGAGTCCACAACTCAAAATTATACTCTTGGAATTGAAACATGTACTACAAAATGACGTGTGAAAACATTATGCCCAAAATGTCCTTAAAATGGTCTAGAAGACTTGATGATTTGATATTCATCAAGTGGGACCGCAACTTAAGACTATATGCTCACATATAAAATCAATTTTCGAAAACATGCAAGCATTTCCTTCAAAAAGCCCATAAACTATGAGACTTAAACAATGATAACTAATCATCACCTGTTTTTGCTGCTGGTGCATTCTACAGCTTGTTGTAATTAGAGGTGTTGTTTTCAATCCCAAGTTCATAACTTTTGACCTATTTCTCCATTTTTCACAATTTCAACGACATTGAAACCGACTTTCAAAGCTCTTTAGTTCCATCCATGCACTTTTTCCAGATTTCTCTTCGGGTACATTTTTTTTCAAATTTTTGTGTTTTCACATTTTGGTGAATTACTTAGATGTCTTAACTCCTGGAAACTTTTCATTTGCATGGGATGACTCGTTATTCGCTGTTCTATATGTATTTCCAGTATTATGTCCTATTTGGGAATTGTAGACATCTTTTTCATACACATTCTCTTTTGTAGACGCATTGAGAGAAAGTGCCATTGCCTTTTGTATTCAAACTATGATATAAAGTGCCATGGGGGGGTTGATGTTTGTCTTTGGTTTGCCATCACACCTTTGTCAAGTGAGTGTCCCTTCCACGACAACAGTGTATCCCAATGATTCTTGCCTCATGCATGTGTGTCTTAGTTTGCACACTTTCATTTGCAGGTTGTTTCTCCTACATGCACTTATTGGTTTCATACAGTTTCAATGTTCTTGTCATGGCTCTCCCTTTTCAACATTATAAGGGGGTTTCTACTGTTGGTGCTAATGCTTCCTTGGTTTCGCGATTTGGAATGATCTATGTATCTAGTTCTTGTTCCTATATATTCAAATGCAACATACATCAACGGTTGGTTACATGCATTTCAATGAGATGGATCATTTACCATATAGACACTCTTGCATTCCTATTTTTGGAGGTTCTTCATTTCAACACCATATTAGTCATCTTTCGACAACAACCTACAGCTTCATGCTTCAATGATGTTTTGCATATTCCTCTTTTTTGGGACTTTGTTTGGTTGGAGGCTTTTTAGTCCTTCACACCTTGATTTGGAGGCTTCTTCAATCCTTCATTTGTCTTTCTCTCTTTCAGAGAGGAGTTTTCTCCCATTGTGATTTTCTCCTTTTCTCCAGTTTTTGAGAGATCTTTTGTTTGTACATGGGTACCTAACCAAGCCTTGTTTTGTCAGGACCCATCATGCATTCTTTTTTTAGGGTTTTTAGCTACTCCCTAAGTTCATCTTAAGGGGGGGTGCTAAGAGTAATCATGCATTAGCTAATAATTAATTACTCTTTAATTGATTATTAGTCTAATTTATTCTCATGCACTTAAGCTAAACTTAGGAGTGCTTTTATGCTTTTAGGGTTTTGCTTGTATATAGCACTCAACCCTCATTGTAATTATCTCTCGAGCTTTCATATCTTTTTGATAGTCTCTTACTTCTATAGCTTTTTCTTCTTAAGGAATATTGCATATATCGTTTGCAGATCTCTTGCGTGGAAGGTGTCTTTGTTCGTTGTTTGACCTTGTGGCTCGTATAACCAAACATTATCTTTTGACAATAGTTCCCCATACTATTCTCAAAAAATCAATTCAGAAGGTGTTGTTGATTAAACTAGCTCTCTTGTCCTTTATCTCTCTAATTTGCCCCCTCATCAAGATAGCTGAAAAGAACCCTATGCAATTCACCTAATCATTGATGAAACTCGCCATTGTGTACAATGGTTCCCAACACTATAACATATATATGCACTATACATCTATCTAATTCTAAGAATCAAACTTTAAGATAACTCACCTCTCTCAATAGCTATATTTGATTTCATACATCTTTGCCAAGTTTTCCAAATTCTAAGAACTAAACCTCGAAATAACTTTCTCCTTAAAATAGCTACATTTCTCTCAAGAGTGAAAGAATTAAGAACTTGTGAAGAAAAGGACCTAGACGCTTTGCCACATATTTTAGTTGAATGTTTGTTTATGTTTTTAAATTTTTTCTCTTAATTTAAGTAGGTTGTTAGAGCATCAAGTCACCCAATTTAATGGATGCTAAGACATTCTTGATATACCAAAAAGTGTTCATCTCCTCCTAATAGCTACCTTGTGCTAAATATTGAAGATGTGTTAAGCAAAATACTCAAGATGTGTTTAGCTATATACTCAAGATGTGTTTACAATTTAAAGATCATATTGTATTAAGTACTTATTTGTAAGTTATTGAAACCCATCGTGTGCATGGTAAAGAAAGATGGATATTTAGCTTTATCCACTATATCAAGCCAATCAAGATTACCTCTAGGCCAAAGAAACTAGTTGTTCATAGTGATTTTCACCTCCTACATGGCAAGGTGATTGAGTACAAGGAGGATCCAAGTGCTCACTAGGATGTGAAGTGTGAAGAGGATCAAGAGGAGCAACCAAGATAGGTTGGGGTCCTATTGGAGGAGCCAACTAATTCATTGTCAAAGAGTAATGAGGACCTATTAGGGTTCATAGCAAATGTGTCCATTGACTAGTCTAATCATTGAGCTTGCTACTCCAATCTTGCAGCTTCGTATTTACTCATGGCTCAGATATAATTTGTCATAATTTATTTTGATTGTCATTTGACACTTAAAAACTCTTATTGTAATTATTTTCAAATTTTATCAGTCTTTATTTTCAATTCCATTGATCAATCTTCAAAGTCATGTCTATTATGTTTTATATTCTCAATGGAATTCTTTTGAATTATCTAATGATGCTTACTATTGCAACTGAGACTATCCTAGATTTTCTAATTTATAATTTTAATGTTACTCTTTAGAATGCTTCATGGTGCTTAGCCATGCAAATTAAAAATTATTAGATGTGTATTTTCTAATCTTCTAAATATATATTTTATGTTCATTGTGCAATCCCCTACTATGGCAAATATGGCAAATTTCTTTGATTGTCCCAAAAATTTAGAGAAATAGAGAATGATGAGACTCATCAAAAATATCCTAGCCATGCATACAATGGATTACTAAAAACATCTAGTAATTCAAGCTCCATATGTTCTTACTACCATATAATCTTTGACACTAAACACATCTAATATCACCAAATAACTAGAGCAACAAGTACACTTTAATCACCATATATCCAAGCTCCATATGTTCTCAACCATAACCACAAGTTGCCTAGCATTAATAACTCAGCTTCCCTTCTCTTCAACCTAGGAGAGTAAAATTGAAAATATGCAAAGAGCAAAAATCAATTATTAGAATGTTAAAAGGGACACCCAAGCATGCAAGTGGAATCCTACAACTATCATTGTATGCTTTTTAGATGGATCGGCAAACTCTATCACTATATTGTGGATGAACAGAATCTTTTTTTATTGACACTTCTTATGTGAATCGGAAGTTATGGTCTCTTGTTGGTTGTTGACATTTTTTTACTCTTTCATGTTTTTTTTATTTAGGAGTTCCTTTACTGAGAGGGTATACTTTTCTTTGCTTTATAATTGGTGTGTTTGAATTATGCTAATACAATACTTTTCAAGTGGTGAAAACCACCTTGGGAAATAACAACTACACTAAATAATATCAACATAGCATCCAGGGGCAGACCAAAAAATTCCCTCTCCTATTTTTAAACATTCTCTCTTTTCAACAAATGACTTGAATAATAGATTATATGATTTGGGGTTTAATTGATCTAAACCCTAAAAGATTAGGTTAATGTAATTTGCATGATAAGACCATTACAAATTTACAAACTTTAATCCATAAGATTTCGGTGGCCATTAATATTCCATTGCAGACCCTAAAACCATCACATTTCACAGACAGTTAGACATTTTTACTCTTTTGTGTTAATTTGATTTTTTTAGGTGGTTTCCTTAATTTGCATGGATAAGACCATTACAAACTTGCAAACTTTTAATCAAGATTTCAATGGCCATTAATATTCCATTACAAACCCTAAAACCATCACATTCCACGAGTTGTTTAACATGCAGAAATGCTTTGAGGTACCCAAAACATGGGCATAGCACAAGCCCTGTAATAAACTAAAGTTACATGCCACGTGATTAAGAAATGTTAGATTTCATGAATAAAAATTTGGCAACCAATCAAAAAAATAAAAATTTGAGTATTTTTTGACACAATGTTGTCCAAAAAGTTTAATGAGTTGAAAACATTAAAACAAAAAAAAGTTTCAAGTCATTTTTGCCACAATATTTTGTCCAGAGTTTAATGATGTCTTTCCATAGCTTTATTGAATGATAAATACTAAGCCTTTGTCACCTTGTAACCCACATTACAAGTAGAATCTTGACACCTCACCTCAATTTGGGTCGATTCATGGCTCATGATTGTGACTAGGGGAGCTAAATAAACATAAAACTTAGAAAAATATAATGAAAACTCAAGCCTTACCACCAAAGTGAGAATAAATGCCCTGCATATTCAACAAAATGCAATTCACTCCAATAATGATAAAATGGAAAACAAACTAGCCTTTGTGTTTTTGGCAAAGTAATAGCCATACTTTAGCACTATATTATTTTCTTAGCCAGTTGGCCCAATAAAAGTTATATTATTCATATAATCTCTAATGTCAAAGATATGACTAAGATGTACCCAAAAAATCCATCTACTTGATGCCTAAAAAATACGAAGGCAAATGTTCAAACCTTGAAAGCCTATCCAGCCATAACAACAAATCAGCAAAAGCCATATTCAAAATGATGCTATTTAGCAAGCTTTTTTTTTCAACAAGAGCTAACATGACTAAATTATTTGAAAAACTATACTTCTATGTAATTTTGTTTATGAGTAACTAACTCGAGATCTAGAATGTTATCTCTACTAACTTTATAACACACATTGTTGAGCATCCCTACTTATTACTCAATTTAATTCGAACTTGATGCCATTGACAACATCTACTTGTAAACAATCATCAAACCTGAATCCAATGCACAAAACCTACTTAAAAGAATTCAGCTACTTGCAATTGACAATTACTAGGCTTTGCTAAAAGAATGTAGAACTAATAACCTAAACAAGACAAGTTCTATTAAATAGATTCAAATCCACATTATAATAGAATAGAGAAAAGTATTCACACACTATACACCAAATATTTATTGGAAATGCTTTCAGGATAAAAACCCACCAAAATTAGCACTCACTTACTATAATAACTCAACCATTCACAACACAGCAAGCTATTTTTCAATTATCTTAACCCTATTTATATTGTTATTATTTATAGGCACATCATTATAGGAGACTGCTAAATGGTACTACAAGCCAATGGACATAAAACAATGGACTGACAAACCACCTTGAAAAAATGCCCAAAACATCTCTGGCTACTATCCCCATACAACCCCCCAGCCAAAACAATTCCCCAGGCCCCAATATTGTAGAAGAGTGTACAATTCATAAGTATAGAACAGATATCCCACAACCACAATTCAAATTTAGCAGCGATACATTAATAAATCAACTCAAGGAGAGATGGCATTGCATTTGATAGTCAGGCAAAAGCCATTACAGCAAATGAAGAGCCTACTCACAACAAATTACTCCAAAAAAACTTTTGAAAAACATTTGTCTTCAATAAAATTATATAAGCCATGTATCTATGGTCTGGAACTTCTATTATTAATTTACCGAAAATATTCCATTTCCTACTTTGGTAATCTTAATTATTAGAAATTCGGGAACCTAGGCATTTGTGGTCTTCTACCTATTTCTAAATTTCAATTCTTAAAACAATTATAAATCAGAATTTTGTAAGTTGTCATCAACATAACAAAGATCTATTTATACAATCTCTATTCTTTATCTTGGATTCCAACTTCAACTGCTACTATGAAAGCTTCTGCTTTATTTGTTAATTTATACATTGTTCGGAGCATTCTTAGTCTTGCGCAGGACTTAGTCATTATGGCACAATGCAAATACTTCAACAATGTTATTACTTCCTTCTAGCTCTATCAATCTTAAAACAAAACCTATTAGCAGAAGATATCAAAGGCATCGACATACCCATCAAGTCTCAAACATCACCTTAGTGATCATTTTTAGGACTAAAGGCTAGGGGTTACTTTACACCTTAGAAATCCTAAATCTAGTCCAATAATTTTATATTTTATAATATTATAAAATAAAATAAAAGACCACATATCGGTAGTGAGTTCTATTTTGATGCATACGAAACTCTAACCAGCAGAACCCAAAACATATCATCCTATCTAAATCTCATGACGTCACCTTCCAATAGAAAACATTACAAGCTGCTTAAATTTTTCAAAGATACTAATTTGGAAACGCAAAACAGATGCAACTTACCATTCCCCTCCTGAGTGAATTGCACGACCCCGGAAACACCGTCTTTGCCAGTCAGAACAGCAACAGCCTTGAGTGAACCCATCGCTTAAAATTGTGATCTGCAAAACAAATCCTTATCACTAAGAAAATCTCTGATAACGCCTTAATAAATAAAATCTATCGAAGTCCAATATAGTACCTACTCGATACTTAATATTTTTAAAGATCTTGTTGACCATGTGTAAAAAATACTTTGAAGTGTTACGAATTTCATCCAAAACAATCTAAGAAAACAAATAAAAGCCCAAAACGAAAATAGAGCAAACTTTCATAAAAAAATATTTCAGGGCTTACGAAGACCATTTATGAGCAACGAAAGCGGATATTAAATTTAATCAAAATCAGCAAAGATCACTTAAAGTTAATTATCTAAATGCGTAAGACTCTTTTCCATAATAACGACCAAAAAGTCTCCCAGACTAAATGAGCGAAAGACCAAAATTGTCGAAGCCATCGAGAATCACAATGCCTGCCTACGCGTTTACTAACGAGCTAGAAAAAGAAACTAATGATAATATAACCAACTGAAATACTCAAACAAAATCCACCTAACGTAACTACAAAACCCAAATCAAAACACTGACAAATAAACCTAATATTATAAGAATTCCCACTCAAAACTCACTGATCAAAAGATACATTTTTGGGTTTTTCCTTATTTTGCTACTATGCATCATCTTTATTCAGACTCGTATAAGGTGCATACACTGTACACATAATTACATTTTCCCGATTCTTCAAATTATTTCTAGTGCCGATTTTATAGAGAACAAAAACAAAACAGAAAAAAACAGTCAAACTTCATACAATGGCACAATTTGATATTCTTATCAAATCAAAAGAAAATCCAGTTTAAATTAGAGTAGCCGAATCCGAAAAGAAATGAATCAGAGACAGAATAAATCTGAAATTCACGACCACAACTGAACCCTCATCCAAAAATTCAAAACGATCTTAAAAAAATTAGTTCTTGGGAATCAAAAAAGAGATCGATTTAAACTTCAGGTGCATAAAAATGGGTCAACGGCCATTCTACTGGTTACTACTCTACTGAATCAAATGAACCTACTGTGGATCTAAAACCCTTAGATAAGCCTGGAACTTACCCCAGGAAACCCCGTGCGCTTTGCCTGACCAGATATAGAGCAAACCCACTTATGTTGATCGCTAGGCCAGAAAAACGAGTATATAGATTTATATAGCTCTAACCCCTGGCTAAATCTTTATTATCCACCAACCCTCCAAGATACCGCTTTTGAAAACAGGTTAGTATACAATACCGCTTTTTTAATCATTTGTCTTGTTGTAGAATTTCAAATAAAATGAGAGGTTACCTAAAATCCCTTTTTAACTTTTAGTGGGATATGGGTCGTGGGCTCGTGCTTCACCTAATCTTTAGAGAGAGGAGGTGATTGCTGGTCAAAAGTCCTCTCACCATGGGATGGACTATCTATTGTTAGATTTATACTAGATTGTTTCAAAGAGTTGTCGATAATAAAAAGTATTTGAAGTTAAAGTGTATTGAATTTTTTGATTGAAATTGTGTATGATTTTTTCACATCAATATTTTGGACCATATTCTATGATCTGAAATGTTGATGTGAAAAAGAAACATACGCATTTTCAATCAAGAAATTCAATACACTATTACTATAGATTCTGGAAACTTCATGATATTAACTGAAGTTAAATTTAAACATAGATTTTGAGAAGTATTAATATAAGGAGATAAAACTTTAATAATATAAAGAAAATGTAGGATAGGAATGAGAAGTATTTTTTTAATATAAAGAATAGAAGGGAGAGTAGGTAATGATAATCAATTTTTGTTATATTTTTAGTAACTGTTTATAGAGAATTAAAATGGGTTGTTGAGATAAAACTTTAATATAAAGAATATGTAGGGGAGTAATGAGAAGTAATTATTGTCATATTTTTAGTAAGTTTTCATAGAGAATTAAAATGGTTAGTTGAGAAACATACCTCAAAGGATAAAATAGTAAAAAGGATTTGTGAAAGGGATAATAATATATAAATAAGATGATGGTGGAGAATGTTATATTAGAATTGACTAAAGTGAGTCAAATAACTATTGTATGAGGCAACGTGTATAGACTCCAAGCTCTTAGGAATTCACTTAAACTTTTTAAGAATGAAGATGTGCTATATATGTTTTAAGAAACTCGTCCATTCAACATGTTCGTTGCCTTATTTGCTTAGCTAGTCTTGTCAAATACTTTTTTAGCATTTTAAAATATAAATATGTTTTATAGGGGATGCAAACAATATTTACTAAGATATAGATGTTGAAATAGGTTTTTTTTTTATGGCCTACACGTTTAAATGAGGCACAATGAAAGTGTGGTTTATATAACATTTTTTTAATCAATGAAGTGGTAAGAAAATAGGTTTAATGTGACCAATGGTATTACTGGCCAAGCTTTCGTAATGTTTTGCATCAATTGACTAGGAAAACTTGAAGCTTCCTTAAGAAGCCATCAAAATGAATGAATGTACACCCGATAACATTTCCTATTTCCCTTATTGAAAACTTTTCAAGAAATTCGCAAGTCAAACTATTGTTGACAACACTCCATTATTGACAATATGACAAATATATTTTTGGTAAGAGAGGAAAGGAGACAAAGCCAATAAGGAAAAGGGAGTCTTTTTATGAGTAGGTAGAAAGTAGAAAAGAGAAGAAACATGTGCATAAGGTGGGGTGATGTGTCATGCCCTAAATTTTGCACGAAGGGCAAAAACACAACCGTCAATTTTTTTTTGAAATACCTTATAAAACACTAACAATGTCAACCATGCACATGCGGGGTACTATACTATACACGTTGCATGATGACATAAGGTTGTCACCAACGGTGACGCGTCACCCGAGAGTGGGGAGTGGGGATAGAAAAACAAATTGGGGCACATAGATTCCATCGCACGCACCCTAAATCAATATAGGGTTGGTTCCACAATATAAGTTGTACAAGTAACCGCCTTCACTAGGAGAATCAAAAGGGTTATTGACTAGCATTAATAAAGAGACTAAAGATTTATCATTGGTGGATTAATATTAATTCATGTCAATGTTAATGTCAATTTAACATTACCCCAAGAGATGTTAACGCTAAAATTTGCATTACATTAATGCTATAATTACGCCGAGAGGCGTAACGTACAGTGACAGCACGAGTGGAGCGTGACCGTGTTAAAAAAAATGTTAACTTATAAAAAAAAGCTGACAACTAAAGAGATGAAATATTATATGTTTCGGTCATAACTTTTCAAACTAATGTAAATAGGAAGTAAATAGTGGGAATTAAAAAGAAATTTTTACCAGCAAATAGTGCGAATAAATATAGAGGTGGAGATAAATACCGTGAGTGAAAAAAAAGTAAGTTATTTCTATTTTCATTTTGTCTAAAAATATTTCTATACATTATAATACTTTTTTAGATTTTTTTCAATTATAAATAAGAAAGTAATTTAATATAAAATTTAAATGTATTATTAATTTTTTAGGGTAAAAGGTAATTTCATTATAAACATTTTAATGCTTACATTATAATGTTTATTTTATTATAAGTAAATAATTTTTTAATAAAATATCTATTATAAGAAAGTAAATATTTTTTTAGTTTTATTTTTTTAGGGTAAAAAAGTAATTCTATTATAATGTTTTTCAATTACAAATAAGAAAGTAATTTAATATAAAATATAAATGTATTATTAATTGTTTTTAGTTTTATTCTTTTAGGGTAAAAAAGTTAATTTAATTAAAATGTTTTTAATATATGTTTTGGTCATAACTTTTCAAACTAATATAAATAGGAAGTAAATAGTGGGAATTAAAAAGAGATTATTACCAGTGAATAGTGCAAATAAATAGAGAGGTGGAGATAAATACCATGAGTGAAAAAAAGTAAGTTATTTCTATTTTCATTTTGTCTAAAAATATTTGTATGCATTATAATACTTTTTTAGATTTATTTATTAGATTTTTTTTCAATTATAAATAAGAAAGTAATTTAATATAAAATTTAAATGTATTATTAATTTTTTTAGGGTAAAAGGTAATTTCATTATAAACATTTTAATGCTTACATTATAATATTTGTTTTATTATAAGTAAGTAAATAATTTTTAAATAAAATCTCTATTATAAGAAAGTAAATATTTTTTTAGTTTTATTTTTTTAGGGTAAAAAAGTAATTCTATTATAATGCTTTTTCAATTACAAATAAGAAAGTAATTTAATATAAAATATAAATGTATTGTTAATTGTTTTTTAGTTTTATTCTTTTAGGGTAAAAAAGTTAATTTCATTAAAATGTTTTTAAAATTATTTTAATGTTTACACTATAATATTTTTTTATAAGCAAGTAAATAATATTTTAATAATATATCTATTATGTGATAATGTTTATATTTAACACATACAATTTATATCACATACAAAAACAAGCAAATAGTGTAATGGATTAATAGATTTGATTTGTAATTGAAGGGCTATGGGTTCAACTCTCATTGTGGGTTTAAAAATTAATACATTTTTTAATTAATTTATTTAGTACTAATTTTATTGAAAAAGTTATTAATTAACAAAATTGTAATCATAAAAAATCAAAATAAACATGTAGTGCAATGGATTAGTGTATTTTGTTTATAATTGTAAGGTTGTGGGCTCAACTATCATTTGGATTCAAAAGTTAATATATTTTTCAATTAAAAGTGAATATTACTATGAAATGGTACGTGTAGAAAATAAACAAATATCACTACTTTAAAAATAATAATAGCCAAGGCAATATGTAATTATGTTTTTTTAACAATGTCCTTTTATATTGTATTTGGTTGGTAAAAATATTTATATATCTATGAACCATTAAGTATCTTTACAAATTCTTAACAATTTTATAGATTTATTAATTTTTATTAAAATTTGTAGGATGCCTCATCGTCCAAGGACGAGTTTTCAAAATGAAGAGCAACGAAGAGAGCATCAAAGAGAATATGCTCGAAATTATATGAGACAACGACGTGAACAAATGGCTAATGCACAAAGAGAGGAAGCAAGGAGTTTTACAACTGAAGAGTAACAAACAGAACAAAGGAGAGAATATGCTCAGAACTATATGAGACAACGACATGAACAAATGAATGATGTACAAAGACAAGAAGAAAGGATTCGTCAAAACCAAAATGATAGAGAAAGAAGCCTTAAACATAGGGTAGATATGACAACAGAAGAGATTGAAGCAGAAATGAGACAACATGCAAATAAAATGATAACACGTTGTTCACAAATTCAAAGAGCTATGCATTTTGATCAATTGAATGAGATAGAAAGACAACAAATACAAGTGCGCAATCATGAATCAGTTAAAATACATCATCAATCTCATGGGAATGTTGAGGCTAGTTTTGATGGGGTGAATTCTATTACAATAGATTGTGCTACAAACACCAAATGATAGAATTCAAAATGTAATGAATGTTGATAATAGAAGAGATCAAGAAGTAATTAATAATAATACAACTACTGAGATTGATTTGAAAAGTCTACAAATGATATTTCAACATGGACTAGATAAACTTTCTACACCAAGTATGTGTTATATTTGTGAAGAGAGTTATCCTACAATGAAGGTTGTATGGGTACTTGAGGGCCCTATTTGGAATCAATATCAACAAGAGAGTAATGAACATTGATTTTCAACATTAAAAAATATGGATCCTTGTCCACAACCATCAAAACTTGCAAATTTAACACAAATAGAGGAAATGTTGATGGCACGTGTCAACCCAACACTTCAAGTAACACATGCAACTGGAGGGAAATACAAATATAAAGGACATACCATAAGTTTTCCACAAGAAGTGAGAGAAATAGCTAAAATTTTACCACATCAAATAAAAGATTTACTAGTCATTTTGTTCAAAAAAAGGATTAGCATGGAGCAACTTATAATTTTACAGTTAATAGAGAAAGGGTATATGATATGAATCACGATTTGTAAAGTATTATAATTCTTTATTTAAAATAAAATATGTGATAAATTATTATTTTACATTGTGTGTTGCAGATGCTACTAGTTTATCTATCTTAATATATTAATCTATATATTATACGCCGAGAGATATCATTTTCGAGGCATATTTTTTTCACTTTTTTTCTTTTTGAATTTAAAAAATATGCCTCAAAAATGATATCTCTCAGCATATAATATATAGATTAATATATTAAGATAGATAAGCTAGTAATTATCTATAGAGATACCACTATTAGTTGGGTTGATAATGAAGTTACCGATATTTTAACCTTTATTGTTGATTCTATTATTACAATTATCATAATTACTATAGAACTAATATCCATGACAATAAGAGTATTAATTTATATGATTATGACATGAAAACACTACAATTAATTTTTAAAATTAAATAAAGTATTATTAACATCGCTAATACTATTGTTCTCCTAATAATTATTGTTGTATAGTGTGTTCCCTTTTGATAATAATATTACTATTTTAATTATTTAATTATATCATAAACTCTATTTAACGTTAATCTCATTACAACTTAATGATATTAATATTTAAGATTAAACATACCTTGGTAGCATCACTAAAATCTACATCTAACATTTCATCTTGCAAAACCAAAACGAAAATTAATAAGAGAGTTAAATTTATTTCAACTATTAATTTTCTTATTTATTTATTTATCTTTAACTATTATTACATGAATTATTTACTTGCCCATATTTAAATAAATAAAATATATGTTATTTTATTTTATTATTTTTATTATAATATATATAATCAAAGTTAAAAGAATTTCAAACATAACTAAATTCATTTTTAATTCCTTTATATACCTAATATTATTCTCCTTAAAAAAAAGGAACTAATAAAGAGGTTTTTTTTTTTCTTAAAAAAGAGAAGGTTCCCTAGTAATTCTACTCTTAATCTTTATATAGAATACCATTCCATATGTTAGAATCTCTTTTTAAAAGTATGTGGAAATATATATCCCCTCTTCTACTCTTCTTACCACGTATAAAAATGTACTTTAAAGTTCCACGCACTTTAAAAGTCGATAACTAGAATTATCGAGGACCTAAATGTTTTTTAGTATGTATGACGCCCCCACATTAATATTAGCATGATAATTAGGGGAGAGGAGTTGAAACGTGCACACTCAAATTTTGACAGTCCAAATATTTTTTTTTAGTAAAAACCCATTAAAAATAATAGTCGAATTAACAATAAAAATTATATATTTAATTTTTTTTTAATTTGCCACACCATACGACAAAATTTGTTCATCGAAATTTTAAATCCCAAAAAAGACCCCTCGATCAATACGTAGGCACCTCAGCTGCCACTTCCTACGTGGCACGACATCCAAAGTTGACATCCTTACAACGTCTACTTCTCTCACTCCGCCGCCTTAACATTCCATTGCATCACATTTATCACTTGTTGCCCCTTGGTATACTTCTCCTCTATCGTGTTTAATGCACGTCACTTCTTCTTAGCTCCACGCCACCCCACATTTTTTTTTAGCCAACCTGCATTCAATGCTCCCAGTGCCTCACTTTTCTCACCATCTTTACAACCTTTCATTCTAGCAAGTTTTCATTTTTTCTTCACTTGCACGCCACTATGTGCTCGGTTCATCCTCTGCAAGTTTCAAACAACAACCACAACATGCGATGCTCGAACTCTGATTAGTATATGGGTAGACGCTAGTTAGTGAACATTACTAGCAACTCCACTTCTGCCATGCAAGAATCCAACGAGTTCCTCGCTGCCATGAAGGTAACCAACATTTGTTACCTTCATGTCATTGATTTTTCAACTCAAAACCAGTCGTTACCCTCACAGCTATTTGTAGGTGAAGCCACATGAATGGTACGGCGTGCTCACGATCTAGCTACTATCCACCTGCATCGAGTCGTTTGACCTAGGTGAGCTTGCTCACTAAGGCTCGCCATTATTCAGTTTTTTCAGTTTTCTTTGCATTTTGTGTTTGTTTTATTCAACTTTTGGTGTTGCAGAAATCATTTTTTTGAGTTGAAGTATCGTGTTTATGAACATTGTCCAATTTGTGTTCATAAACACACTAATTTTATGGAAATTAATCTTTTGTTCAAGCATCGCTCTCTTGCATGGGGTTTTTTTTATTATTTTAAACGTTGATAATAATATTGTTGGTTGTTTCTGCGCCATTGAAAAATATTGGGTTGTTTTCTTCTTTCATTAACGCAAGAAATAATTTGTTCATTGTTTCAGTGCCATAGATGAAGTTGTATTGATTTTTATTCCTTTCTCTATCCGTAGGGTTTATATTGCAAATATTACAGTCATATTTTGGCATTTCTCTTCAATTAGGGTTTATTTTACAGATATTACAGTCATAGTTTACCATATTTGTTTCAATATGGTTTATTTTGCAAATATTACAGTCATAGTTTACCATTTTTGTTTCATAGGTTTTGCATTATCATATACTTTGGTTATCGTATTCTTTCTCATGGGTTTTGCATTATCATTGACTTTGGTTATCCTATTCTCATAGGTTATGCATTATCATTGACTTTGCTTATTGTATTCTCATAGGTTTTGCATTATCATTGACTTTGCTTATTGTATTCTCACAGGTTATGCATTATCATTGACTCTACTTATCGTATTCTCATAGGTTCTATATTATCATCGACTTTGCTTATCATATTCTCATAGGTTTTGCATTATCATTGACTCTGCTTATCATATTCTCATAGGTTTTGCATTATCATTCTCTTAGGGTGAGTTCTCAGTTTCATAAACCAAATAAATTAATGGGGTTAATCATTTTTAGGTTTTGCTTCATCTATTCAGTGACTTTAAAAATGTATGTTGTTTATGTGTCATAGATAAATATGTGGGTGTTATTTTCTTATGGGTTTTGCTCCATCAATTCAGTCATATACATATGTGATAATTGTTAAACTCTTACTGTTTTCCATTCGTAAGCTTGATATTGTTCTTCATTACAACCATTACAGTCATGGGTTAATGTTAGAGTTCTGATTAATGTTATTTAATATCATTTGTAGGTGTCATTGATAAAATTGGGGGTGTTAAGTTTTTTGTAGGTGTTGCTTCATTCATTCATTAATGCTATTTTCATTAGGTTTCATTCATTAATTTGGGGGTGCTATGTTTCACAATGGTTAGGATTCATCAATTCAGACATGCAATTATTGGAGCTTTTTTTTTTCATTACAAATATTTGGGTGTCTTCTTTTTTTAATAGGTTCTACTTGATTAGGTACCGTAGATAATTAAGGGGGTGTTACCTTGTCTGTAAGTTCAACTTCATCGTGGTTAGTCATCATCTATTCTACTAGTTTCGAGTGTTATTTGGAATTTTTTGGGTGCTATGTTTTTCATAGGTTTGGTTTCATCGATTCAGTCGCCAACTATGTAGCCTTTTTTGGTGTCATTGATAAATATGGGGGTGTTAGGATTATCATATGTGTTGCTTCATTAAATCTATAATGCAAATGTTTGTATCTTTTTTTAGGTGTCATTGATTATTTTGAGGGTGTTATCTTTTGCATAGGTTATGTTTCATCAATTCAGTCATCCAATTATTGTAGCTTCTTTTCATGCCTTGGAAATATATGGGGGTGTTTTATTTTTGTTAGGTTCTGCTTCATCAATTCAGTCATGCATATATTGCACCTTTTTAGGTACCATAGATAATTTTGGGGGTCTTCTCTTGTTTGTAAGTTTCACTTCATCAATTTAGTCATCTATTCTACCATTGAATAATTTCCCAGTGGTACGTCGGTCCTCCACAAGTTAGGAAAAAACTCTTGCATAAAAAACACAATGATATCAAACACATATCAGATTTTAAATGCACATTTAATCGTTTATATATATGTATATGCATATGTATAGACATATACATAGACATATGTA
>VDFB02271358.1:105834874-105856892 GCA_007258455.2 Sequoia sempervirens
TAGGGCTTGGAGAGATCACTCTCACTCAAACCCTAGAATTCTTCCTTCAACCCCCTTATCGAACCACTCAATGTGCGTCTGGTATAGGGTAGACTCTCGAATCTTCCCCTTTAGTTCTGGGAGGATACTTGCTATGAGGCCAGTGGAAATTTTATTGGTCATTTTTTGAAAGTTAATGATTCCACTACTTTTATGGGTCATTCCACCTATGCTTCGACTCTGGTGGATATCGACATCTCTTTTCCTCTTCACAAAGATGTGGTTCTGTTGGTTGGGGATCGACCCTAATCACAACCGCTCGATTATGAGAGCATTACTTTTAGATGTCATTGTTTCGTTACTGGTCACCTGGCTTCAACTTGCTTTCTCTAGCACCAAAAAGGTGCGACTACTTAGAGGAAGGATGCTAATGATGTTCTCCTAAATGTTCTGAATTCTAACTCTTCTATGGATGCTTTCCCCCAAGCTTCTGTGGATAATTATGCTCTTGGCATGAATTTGGTTTGTCTTGATGCCCCTGCTGATGCTTCTCCTATGTGTGCTTCTCTAGCTCCTCCAATCACCTCTGCTCTATCCTAAGGCTCTTTTGGGATTGGAAACTGTTGATCACCTGGTTGTCCTCCTGTTCCCCCCTCGTGTGTTGTTGGTATTGCTATGGGGGAGTCCCCAATTCTCCCTTATAGTGGGTGTCCAAAAGAAAGTATCGCTTGGATTGTCATTCGAAGGTGTAAAGGTCCCTCATCTACCTCTTCCAGTTCTCATTCTAAAAAATTATTGGATAAGTCTATTGTATAGGGTTGAGATCCTTTCTTCTTGTTTCTTTCTAGTTCCTTGCTCTAATCAAAATCATTGTTGGTCTTTGTTTGGTTCTTTTTTAGTAGATCACCTCTTGTGAGATTTGTCTCACTTTCCTTGATGGTTCTTATGTATTGGGTTCAAGCCCTTCCCGCTTTATCTTAATCAAAACAAAATAATTCCATAGTATTTGGTGGTTATCACTTCTCAAAGTATGTATTAAGGAACTTAAAAATTACCTCCTTATATTGGCTTGATTTCACACAATCAAAATTGTAATAGAAATTTAAGAGATCATGTGTAGTATAAAGCTATTTTGAAAATTAAAATTTCACTATTTACATCCCATCCATCCGAGACATGCAAAATAAAACCCATCTACAAGAATCAAGTGTTTTCTTACATAGTTGGGAAAATTTATTAACATAATCAATGACAAAAGGACAGACCTTTTGTGTGGGGTTCTAAGATACACATGTAACTTGTCTTTCCTCGTGTGGATCTCCTGCATGTAAAATAGTGTCATATAAAATAATTAAGTAAACATACACACACATATGTATATGTATACATATACAGTTATACATATACACATATACACATATACATAAATACATATACATACATACATACATATACATACATATACATATATACACATATATATACATATATATACATATATATACATATGTATACATACATACACACATCCATACATATATATACAAATACATACATACATACATACATATGTTGTATGTATGTATGTGTCTATGTATGTATAAATATAAATATAAATATGTATGTATGTATGTATGTATATATGAATGTATGTGTGTATGTATACATAATTTCTAAAAAATTGGTGTGTGTGGAGGTAGATGGAGCTTTAATAATTCCAAGTCATAGGAATGGTCCTTGTGTAAATTTGTACAATTATTATTCACCATACATGATATTCATTCACTACAATTCCCATATAATGAGCAAGTTTTTTTAGTATCAAAAGTTGAATACTTAGTTTATGAGCTCCAATCATACTTTTTTCAAAGTCCCAAATGGTTTTTAGAATTTTAACATTTTGTTGAGGGATAATTATAGAAGCTTCTTAAGGATGTTATACCATATGGATCTTGTTATATGGGCTAATACAATATTTTTATAAAATATCAATCCTTGATTGGAATAATATACAAACATCACTTCATAGTAGACAAAGGTCATTACCCCTTATTTAGGTTAAGTGACCTAGAGACAACTCTAACTTTATTTGGTATTGTTATTATTATAGAGGAAATAAACATTATTGTGAAAAAATTCCAAGAAATAATTATGTATATATCATAATATAAAAATACATAATATACAAATCCATTTAAAATAATATATCTAACCCTTGATAGCCTATATTTATCAAAGAAATCATACATAAGTCCAAAATTTAATAGTTTCCACTTGATAAAATTTATGGATAGTACTACTATATTTTATTGTTAAACATAAGTAGGAATTTATATGCATTTGTATTGGGATATGAGATACGGATGTACTACTTTATATGAATTGGTGTACTACCAAATGAGAACCTATTACAAGGGAAGACTTACAATATTGATAAATTTGTAAGTAGTAATTTAAAGGATTTTGTGAGATCTCTTTTCTCAAATATTAGAGACTAGTTCGTTTGAGATGAGATTTGTAATAAAAGGAAGAGCTCAAAATTAAATTACTTTCTCCCTCTTCTATGTTGAAATGGTAAGAAATTGTTTGTGGAAGGAAAAAAGTTGGTGTTTGCTTATTTTATCTTTGCAAAAAGGAAATTTTTTATTACTATTTTTTTTGCTTGTGAAATCAAAGGGAATGAGAAATCTAAATGTTCTTGATATGTATTTATTTACAAAAATAGAGCTTCCAATACTCTTTGTTATTATTAATTTGAAAGGAAAAACACAATAAAAGAGTCATTTATTATCATATCTCTATTTGTTAGATTATTTTCATTAAACATGAAAAACTAACAAAAAAAATAGTTTAATGTAGTTTATTTCAGCTTGTATTATTATATATTAATATATATCGGCTTTATGCCTTTCGTAAAAAAAAAAACTATTGTTTCCATATAAAACACTATATTGGACACTAGATGTTAGATTCAAAATCATTGAAGGATTAAATCAAGCAAGTGATCAATACTTTTCAAATAAACAACTAATAATATTTAACTTATCAAGAGAAAACAAAGTAATCAATTAGTGCTTCATTATATTTAACACAAAAAAACATGACTGAAACAATCAACTTAATTATTCTTTAAAAATTCTAAAAATGATCTAGTCAAAAACCAAACAATCAATATAATGACCATAACAATTAAATCATTTCATGTCCACAACATTAATATTCTTATCCATTTAACTGACATGAATAATCCTATGTGGGCTGATTTTATAGCATCTAATGTCATGTATCTATGCCAAAACACTTCAAGTTGAATATCTAAGATCATATTTCTATAGAAAATATTAGGTCATTGGTACACATCATATAACATCATAATAGCTCATCAAAAAATATTATCATAAAACATCCAAAATATTGTATTAACATTATATAAGAAAATTGAATGATGTTTAACATCATAAGCATTCTATCTCTTGTTGGTGTGAAAAAGGTACTTTATCTAGTTAGATTTGAGGACCTATTTAGACCTTGTCTCTTAAGCTTACTTAGGTCATTTTTATTTCTTTCATCTCATTTCATAAGATTTAGACACAGTGTAATCTTACTGTGTTTTAGGGTTTTATCTTCACCTTTATAGCGAGATTATCTCATTGTATTGTAGTATACTGTAATTCATTTGTTCAGTGACAATATAGTAATTCTTCTTTTTAATTCTATTTGGTAAAAGGTTTTTTTGGCTTTGCTAATAGATTGCTATACTTGTGGTGTTTCCATTATTTTAACATGGTATTAGAGCTCTAAATCAATAAAACCCTTCTCATTTTCTTAGGTTTTCTACTACTAAATTTTATTGGAAGAATCCTAGATAAAATTGGACTTCACCATTGCATCCAAAAAGTATCAAAACCTTAAGATTGCATATCCAAATGCCAAAATCAAAGATCAAAAAATTTCAATGTACCTTTTTGGAGTTTATACATTTTCATAAAAAAATCATACAACCATACATAAATATATATGTGTATGACTGTACAACCTCTATAGGTGCCATACTATACCTTCAACTCCAATATATGGTGGTGAAATACAATTTTTATAAGTCATTTTTTAAATGATAGATTTTTTTGGTTTTTTGGAATTTTGCATACTAAGTAGCTAGATCAAATTAGAGGGTACAATTTTCATAGGGCTATCAAAGGGCTAGCTGATGACACATTAGCATCAAAAGCATGAAGGTTGATCACATTACTAATTAGGGGCCAATTCTTTAGGGATGAAGGAGATTGAGCCCATAGTCTTCACCAGTCTATAAGGGGCTTAAAAACTAAGCACTGATTCTTGCATTCACCATCATGCCTTCAAGTCACAGGTCCATTCCTCTACCACATTATTGTGGACTTATGAATTACTCATCCATTGCCACATGACTACCTAGTTTCTCTCTAGCAAGAGTGGCATTTCCACTAGGAAATCCAAATAGTACCCTATGCTTTTAAAAATTCTATTTAGAAGATTTTTTTTTTGAAGACCATAACTTAGACGTTATGTATCCATTTTTTAAAATAAATAGGTGTACAAAATTTGGCTTCATGATCTATGCCTAGATTTTCTAGATGTTTTCTAGGTACATAAAATTTTAGTTTGAAGTGAACTCTTTATTTTTTGTTGTACCTTTATAAAAATTTGTAAAAAAAGGTTTAATTTTCTTGTTATTGAGGGGTTAATTTTTCTCTCAAGCCTGATAAAAAAATGTTTCATTTTTTAAATTATTCAAATTTTGTACAATCAAACTTCAACACAAAATGGTAGAAACATCTTCCATTGATCATCTTATGCCACATATTTACTACACTTGAAAACCTCAAATGACTATATTTCTCATGTCCAAGGAATTTTGGTACACCTTGGATGATACACCACTTGATTTTTCTCAAGAATATGAGAAATTTGCATACATGAACAAGATGGATGAGGCCATGAGACCTCTTTCACACGTTTTAGATAATCTATTATTTCATATTGAGTCTTATAGAAATACTATGTAGATTTGGGATAAGTACAAGGATATTTTGGGAATACTTAATTAGTTTTAGAGACTTCATTTTGAGGAAGAATTAACTACACTAACACTTAATTCCTTCTCCTACATTGAGGAATTTTCGGTTAAATTTGTCATTAAGGTCACAATTGTAGGGTTGTGGAAAGGAAAAGACTAACAAGGGATATATTTTCCTGATTCTTTCTAAGCTCAAAGGGCCATTTTAGGTATTTTATTCTATATGTTATTATGTTATGGATGTGTTTGGGTTATATTTTTAACATGCCCAATTTTGAGGTTTTATGTGATGGTATAACATAGAACAAGCTGATTTGGTCCAATTGGATGTTATTTCTAGTTTCAAAAGCCAATAATAAATAGAAAAAGCATCTAAATGAAAAGGGGAGAATAAATAAAAGACTAAGATGGATTATTGATCAGATTGTGAGCATCCATCCAAACCAAAGTAGAAGTCAAAATAGAAAAACCAATCCACTTCCAATAATGAAAATTCTTCCAAGTCTAGTGAGCCTTCCTCTAAGATAGAATAAATTAGGATATCCTTAGATATTTTATGGGAAAGTGGGACATGACATAAATAGAGGTTGGGATATATTAAAGGCTTTCGAATAATCCATACAACACCATCACATCTCATCCTCTAAGTCTCCTTCCATTAGTATAGGTAAATTCCAAGCCCTTTTTGCATGGGCTTTATCTTTTGTAGCAAGTTGGATATTGAAATCAAGAGCTTCTCATCATATGACACATTCCCAGTACATTATCACATTACTTTCATATTGTAGTACTTCATATATTGTAGTAGGGTATTCTATACATCTTTCAATTTTGGGATCAAGTACTAATTTAGTTTGATGATGATTATATTTAGGATGTATAGTTTTGGTCCTACTATTTTATCCAACCTCCTTTCTATGTATCAAATTTATCATTCTATCACTAACAAGATAGTTGAGTTCTCACTTCATGATGTGGTTATACAAGAGCTTCATGATCTTGATATTGATGTGGCTTCAAGGAGTGTTGATTATGCATCTCACTTATATAGGTTTGATGGATTTTAGAGTTGATTAGTATCATCCCTTGTAGCACATGAATATTCCTTGAGAATTTTTTTTAATGAATGCTTCAATCAATGTCAATTACATTTATCTACAATAGATGACCATATAAGAATTAGCAACAGGTCTGCTGAATATTTAATGCTTAGTTCTTGAGAGTTTGTTAAGGTTGTGCACTTGGAAAACATCACTAGGATTATTTTCCCAAAGGTAAAGCCACATGAGTGAAGGAAGCTTTAGAGTTCACAAACAATGATATCATGTCATTTTCACTCCATTTTTTAGGGTCCAACATTGTGCTCACTTTTATTGATGACTTATCCAAACATGTATAGGTGTACTTTATAAAGTAAAAGAGTGAGATATTTATTAATTTTAGGACCTATAAGTAATTTATGGAGAATCATGATTTTTCTCTTCCTGTTAGGAGGGTACACATAAATAATGGGGGGAATATGTTAATCAAGCTTTCAAACATTTTTCTAGTGAGCATCACATTCAATATTAGCATACAGTTCCTTAAACCCATTAATAAAATTGTGTAGCTAAGGGAAATAACAAAAAATATGGAAGATGAAAAATTACACAATTTAGTCATGAAATATGGATTCCTATCTTTTGGGTTGAAGTAGTCAAGTGTTCCAATTTTATTTAGAATTACATGCCATATAAGGTAGTGTGAAATATGACTCTATAGTAGGCTTGGTACCATGTCAAGATAGATGTATCTTAATTTTGATTATTTGGTATGGAGTCTTGGGAATTTATTCTAGATGGTCAATGAAAATCAATGGACAAGAAAATCCAACCACTCATATTTTTTCTAGAGGATAAAATTCATTTGAAGGAGGAATAGATATAGCTAGTTGATTAGTTGCTACTATAGGTAGAGGTGCCAAAATGGGCTATGTAGGTGGAATTCATTGAAATAAAGGAATTGAGGCCCTTGCAGCTATCTCCCCAAGCTATATTAAATAATTTTCTACCCTTATTGCAATTCCATAGGAATTTAGTAGAGTTTTACCTCCCATGGACTGTACCATAACAACAACACTATTCAAGTCTCTTAGGTAGTACAAGAATGCATGATTAGGGGAAGGGATAACCAAGGTAGGGATCCTATCCTAGGTTTTTTGAAATATGAATTTAAAGTCTCCCTTGAATTCATGAGGAACTCTCTTGATTGTGATTAGTTATTCTTTGAGTGATAGGTGGTTACTATTGTCTTCGAATTATTCATAAATCCTTTCATCTAACTCATATAATTTGTGAATGGAATTGGGATGCAACCCTTTGTACCACTATAATTCCTTACCTTTAAATAGGTGGTTAAAGGTCTAACAACAATGTCTTCTATAATATTATGGATAGAACATATGTTGGCAACATCTTTATATGCTCTATAAGTGTTGTATTTATTTCACCAATGAAATAGGGTATATTTTTTAATACAACTATTGGTATATAATAGACAAAACAAAAGGAGTATATCCATTAAAGGTGACAAAGACTTGGTTTCTTAGAGCAACCATAAGGGTAGAATGAAATAATATTTTATAATGAAGAATCACTAGCAACAAGTATCCCTGGGTAAGGAAACATACCAAAAGGAGGCATGGATTTAGATCTTGAGGAGGGCGATACTTAATTTCTAGTCCTAATTATTGATACAAAACTTTTATTTATTCTTCTTATAGAAGTAATTATTGGTAATTCAAAAAATTGGAAATTACCTCTTGAAGATTCTCTTGTTTGAATTCTTGGCATGAAAATATTAGCATGGTCTAAAACCAAAGATTTGTCAGGTGCTTGTATGTGTGTCCAATATCTGCATTGCTAAGATCAATGCCAAATCTCTTCACATGATAAAATATAACTCATCAAACTATTCCCACCAAGCATACCAAAAAGAGTTGTCACTTGTATTTACACCCCTTTTGAACCTACTATTCAACAATCCAATGACATAATGGGAATGATCCCAATGTGTGGGACCATTATAGTTGAGATATGATCTCTAGAGAATGTTGGATCCTTTCTAAAACCTAGATGTAGGGTGTTGATCTAAACCAATATAGATAAAAATGAAACCCTAATCCTATCCATCTGATTATGGAGAGAAAATATAGAAGAAATAATGAAGAAAAATAAAAGGTGATACACTAGTATTTAAATGAGTTTTCTTCTCACTCATAGTAGCATAAGAAAACAATGAAATTTACCAAAACTTACACAAGCCTTTATTCATAAAATCTTATAGATAGATATGGCGGTAAGATAAGAATTATACTCAACATATATGTCTAGAAAAGCAATACAAAATTTAGATATAGAGGTAAGAAATAATTACATGTAAAAAATTAGAAATGAGAAGAGGTAAAACAAGCAATTCATTGAATCAAAGGCATTGAGCCAAATCCATTTATAAACAATATCAAAATTACAAGTCTCTAGTCATGAAATTGAGAAGGGATTGAGAAGGAACTCCCTAAAAATTGAGGTTTAAATAGACTTATATCCCCTTGAAGGAACACATGCAAGTTTTTAGAAGGACATGGTGTGGAAGGAAACCCTAATTATGAATTTATTCAATGCTCTACAAAAAAGTATCCATTTTTATCTAATATGCATGATTGGGAGGCATGAAAGAACATTCTTCACACCTTTTCCATACTTGAGAATTAATGATTCATTATTTGAGTGTAAGAATTGGATAAAAAAACATGAAATATTGTAAAACATGACCTGAAGATGATGTTTTGATGAAAGGGGTCTGTGTACAATAACTGAGGTATGGGCATTGTTATTTCTCCTTTGGATCTAGGTCAAAATATATTTAGAATAATTTTTGGTTTCCATCAAAATTAATTTGGTCATTGGAGAGTATTATAGGAACATTAATGGCATTGTAAAGTGGTATCTAGAAGAAAACAATTCTTCTAGAGCAACCCTATTGTTATTGGTAGAGTATCAAAGCATCACTTACCCTCCTACCCATCAAACTTGGGAAAAGAACATCAAAACTTATGATACCCTAATAAAAAATTTAAAACTCACCTTGGTTGGGTCATCAAATCATGCTTCACTTAATTAGCATACTTATCAAACTTAGGATATCACCTTTGAGATCCTGTGAAAGTATTGATCCATTAGAAATCAGGCCATCAAGGTATTGTTGAACTATCTACCATGGAAAAAGGGATGAGACACTTTTAAACTTGTATTTGGTGATGAAATTAGCATGATACCATTAGAAGAAAGGTGAACATTCGAGGTATTTTGAATGGAAGGGAAAGTATATACTAATAGGAAACCATGAAAGTTTGAAAGATGTAGAGGAATTTGGAGTGGACTAAGGGAAATATTAAGGAATTAGATATTTTGGGAAGGGATGACCAGGATGACAAGTATAATGGGGTATAGATGCATGTGGAAGTTCAAAAACTTGAAAGAAAAAAAAAAAATTTGGGGAATCGAGGATTCAAGGAGAAACTACTAGGGGATTGATGGATTAGGAAGTCTAAAAATTTGGAAGATATAAAGAACTTAAGCTTTTAGAAGAATTTTAAGCTCTAATGATCAAGAATGCTAATGCAAGGTAGGAAAGTAAGGGAAACCTCAACAAGCCAAAAGGACAAAAAATTCAACATTTGGTAACTTTTAGGTTTGGTACTTTGGGGATCAATGTGCCAAATGAAGGATACAAGTGTAAAGGAAATCTAATTAGTCTAAAAGGAAGATGACTTGACACTTAGTCAACTTTTATAAGGATAGGAAAATATTGCAAGGATGATTATTGTTGGTATGAATATGGTGTTTTATCTAACTAGTTGGAGTAAATCTAAGCTCACCATTGATTTTAGAGGGCTTAAGAAAGTTAGTTTTTCCTTTTTTGCATCCAAATCAAACATCTAAGGAAAAATATATGAGGGTTTGAAGCTAGGAGGTGGTTGTCATATTTAGAAGGTAGCTACAATTTTGGAGCATTTTGGGTCAAAACAAACCTTTCCATCACATCTAGAAGGCCCATAACACTAAGATCAACTATCAAACCATCAAAATCTAAGCACTTAATCTAGAGCCCTCAAAAAAATTTCCCCCTAGTTGTTCGTATGACCATATGGTCACAAACATCATAATTGCACAATGATAAGAAAAAATGATATGAATCATTGTAAAAGAATAATTTTAAATATTATTAAATTATTTTGATTTAAAAAATACAAATAAAAATAAAATTTAAGGTACCCTATGTGGTTTTTAGGGTACCATATGTCCTTGTGGAAAAGTACAACACATATGTAGAGGTGTCATGTGGTTGGCTCAAGAAGGGCCATGCTTGTAGCAACCCCACTACACATAATCTTGCTAGCTTACTAGAATCTCAGCGAGAATATTCCATTTACTGATAGTGATTGAATATACCAACTAAAATAAGAATATTCTGTCTAATCAAAGTGCCACCCAAAAAAAAGAATATTCGTGGGCATTTTCAAAAATTTCATCAATAAGAGAATATATTGGCGAGGAAGAGAAAATATTATGGTGCTAGAATATTCTACCAAAATAAATAATATTTTGCATGTTGATTTAATGTTGACATCAATAGGCACCTAAGGATTTTGGCACCCCCCTCTCCAATTAATTTTTTGAATTTGCAATCTAACAAGAGGCTCATAACTCAGTCATCTGACCTCCTTTTTGCAAGTTTTTTATTTATTTGGAGTATAATTTTATGCCGTTCATAGTGGTGCAATATTTTTTTAAATTTTGGTTTCTATTTTTTTTAGAAATTTCAGATTCTCAAAGGTGTTGTTGAACTATTCTTGCTCTGGGAACTTCAAGGGCTCCATACTCACTCCTACAATAACATTTTTGGGTGCATTTTTTTGAAAGTGCATAATTTTTTGTGTACTTTGCATTGGTGTGATTAGATTGATCTCATTCTTTGTAAAATTTGTACTTTGAGTTTGTGGCCAAATTTGACATCTATAAGCACTAATATCAAGTCCACTTCGATGTTGTTTACAAGTGGAACACATAATCACACTAAGCATCAAGTTCTAGATCATATATCAAGCTAGAAGGATTCTTGATTGAGTAATTTAGGGGGGTAATCTTGTGGTGATTGATTTATTTCTTTTTATAGTTGTGTGTTCATGCAATGAGGAAATCTCAAATTGAACTCCTAACTCCACATAATTATGCTTCATGGAGAAGATAAGGATGGAATTATCTCATGGGAAAGGGTTATCTAGGCCATCTAAAAAGACCATTTCTCAAACTACTGATGCTAAAAATTGGAAAAATAGGAGATTGATTGTGAGAAAATACTTGGATTCATATGGCCATTAGGCTCTTTTGATTTACAATTTCATATTGAATCATGAAAAATACCTAAGGAGGCTTGGGAGAATTTTGAAAAATTATATGGTAAAACTAATAAGATTAGGTGATATTAGATTAATAACGATTTGATGAATTTTGATCCAAAATGTTTTGACCACATCCAAGACTAAGTCTCCAAGATTAAGCGACTAAGAACACAACTAAAATATTGCAACATTCAAAAGGAGGATTTACAATTGATTCTAAATGTGTTATCCAAGCTTGGTCCTGAGTATTTAGTGTTTATTTTTGGCTTTCATGCTCATTGGATTTCTATGGGAGCATCATATGTTGATCCTAAGTTTGATGACTTTGTAAATCTCCTAATCTAAGAGGAAGTGAACTTAATTCATATGGGTCTAATTAAGTCTTCTAAACCACAAGCATTGGTGGCTAGTGAGCCTAAGGTACAAAAAAAATTAGGGAATCCTAAAAAGAAGCAAAAGAAGAAAAATAAAAAGATACATAAAAAATATGAATCATCTCCCTCTTAAGGGGAATCATCTAAGAAGGAGAAGCCTAAAGGTTCATACTGCAAGAAAATAAGGCATGATGAACATCGAAGTTATTCAAAATAGATTGACGAGTTGAAGCATTTCTTAAGAAGAATCAAATAAAATTTCCTTCAACAATGTTAGGAGGTTCATCTTCTTCTTCTTTATGAAAATTAAAGATACATAAGGGGTAATAACTTGTTGCAATTGAAAATACTAAGTCAGAGAGCTGAATACTTGATTTAGGAGCTTCACATCATATGACTTTATCAAAAATTATTTTCTCTTCATTTGAGTCTTGTTCATCACCACACATCTTGATGACTAACAAAAATATATGCATATTTATGGGAAGGGATATATTGACATGGATGAAAAATTATTTTGTGATGTTCTTTGTGTGTCTTCACTATCAACCAATATCCTTTCTATTTATCAAATCGCACATGGTGGAATAGGAAAGAGAATTGACTTCACACCAAATTTTGTCATAATCTAGGATTTGCATAGTAGATATATAGTTGCAATTGGGAAATTTGATCATCAATATTGAGTCTACACCTTCTCTCATTTTACTCCTATTGGTCCTTAGGCTGATGTATACACTATGAAATCTAGTGTGGACACATTTGAGGAGATTTAATATGGTCATTTGAATCTTGGTATTCTTTCATCTAATGAGGTTCTAGAGAAATGTGTCGATATTTCATCTATTTCATCTACTATTTATTTTGATATGGTTGTGTTGACACAATTTTTGATACTTGTGATTTAGTATAGTATAAAAAATATTGTCTTCCAAATATAGCTACTTGGGATGAGTGCTTGACAGACATTTTAGGTTTGTTTGTAGAGTCCCACATTTCAAATTTGGGAGAAACCATTGAATGCATACATATTCTCTTTGATGGAGATGTTTCTTCTTCATTTTTTGGGAGGAAAAAATTTGACCCTCTTGTTCATTCTCTACATGATTATTTTTCTTTGTCTGACATGAGTGTGGATACTTTTGAGAAAAAAATGGAGACTTTTTTTTATCTTCAGAGGAGATATTTTTGTCTTTGGATTATGTTCTACAATCATCTCTACTAATTTTTGGATTTTCATTTTCATTAGTGTGGCCTAGATGTTTGTTTGGAGTGTGTCAACTTTCAAAATAAACATGGAGACACTTGAGAATGATTTAGAGACATCACAGATCATCCTTCTTCCCCCATCTTCCTTTTATGAATGGGAAGAAATCATGCATACCATCTTGGTTTTGTTTCTTCCTAAGGGGAGGAATATTGTTTGACAAGATTGGATCATCTTCAGTATTCAATTTTGATCATCTACCATCATTGTAGGAGTTTGTACATTGAGGGGGGGATGTGTGGTCTCTCTTCTCTTTTATGGGGGATATTTTTTCTTGCATGGGTTTTTGTCCTTTTTATTCTTCAGTGAGCATTTTTTTCATCTCTCTTTTGGGGAGGAGTTGTGTCCCACTAGGTTTTATCCTTTTCTTCGTTTGTGAGAGATTGCATTTGTACATGGGTACCTAACATGTCCTAGTAACCAAGACCCATATTTGCATCATTTGTATTAGTTTTTTTCCCCTAATTTGCACCTAAGATGGGTGTTGGTGTGAATATGGCATTTTACCTAACTAGTTCACCTAGTAGGTTTACTTGGTCCTAGAAATATTTCTAGAAGTCTTAGTTGGTATTAGATCTTATCTTATGTTATTTAATTCTTGTTTCCTAGGTCATTTAATATTAGTTGACTCATTCCATATGATTAAGACACTTGTTATGATATTGCCTAATACTATGTCTCACCTTGACGATATAACCAAAGGGTCCTCATTTATAAATCAAACAAATGATAATATATCATTTGTATGCTTTGATAAAATATCATTATTCTCTCATAGCTTATCTCTCTTGTACTTTCATATAATTTACTAGATCTTGAGTGGCTACAGTCTTTAACAAAATCTTTCATGGTATAAAGAGTTTTATACCAATTCTTACAGTTACCCCCAAAACTATAGAACTTGAAAAAAAACTTAGTCAATTTTGAAAGGATTTGAATGGGGATTCAAGATTAGGAAGGAAGGCATGCAGGTAGGGACAAATCCAAAATTCTAATACCTCAAAAAACTCAACACTTAACCAAATTTTGATTTTTTAACTTGGATATTTTACTAAATAATGAAGGGGATATGAAATTTCAACAATAATGGAATTGGGTGAAAGTAGAAGAAATCAATAAATGGTCCATGTTCTCTTATAAAGCTTGAGGGGATTGTTTGAGAAAATATAATGAACAAGAAGCCTATAAAAAGTAAAGATTCCTACATGAAGATCACCATACAAGAAGGAACTCTTCACATCCATCATATAAATTGACCATACCTATGATGTAGTAAGTGAAATTGCAAGATGAATGGGTCCATCTTGGTAATGTGAGTAAAGGTCTTATAATAGTCAATACATTCGACCTATGAAATCCCCTTTATAACAAGATGAGCCTTGTACTTATCAATATAACCATAAAATGCAAATTGGGTGTGGTACACCCACTTACACCAAACCAACTTTATTCCCTTAGGATGAGGTACAAGATCCCAAGTCCGATTCTTCATCATAAAATAATACTCCTCTACCATATTTGTGTTTGACTTAGGAATACCTCCCCCATCTAATTATTTTTAGGATCATCTAAAATTGCTTGACTCAAAATACTAGTACCTAATGTTTGTGAGTAAGTATGATTAGACTTTGAAGGATTCCCAACCAAAGCTCTAGCTACATCAAGATTCATGTAGGCCCATTAGAGCTAAGTCTATATAACTGGTAGTAGTGGATCTAGAAGAACATCCTCATCCTAAATAAGTAAGGAATAATCAATAGATGAAGGAGAAGTAGGTAATGATGGAAAATTTGGTGATAGATAATTCGTTAGAGGAAATATATCATCAAGGTATCATCCTACCTAAACAAGATAACTCTAGAAACATGATCAAATAACGTATAATTCTTAACATTCTCATATTAGCCAAAAAAATATGAGTGGTAAATTTTCGTTGTTTAGTATGTCGACTCTATGTGTCTTGGTTAAGAGTAAAATATAAATTATTAATTAGCATAAATTTTTTAAAATCATCATCAAGCTTAACAATATATTTCTCTAGGAATTATAACTTACATGCAATTATATTTTTTTCATTTCATAACATTTTCAAAACATCCTTTATGGTTAAATGTGTCTTCCTAATAAATATTCTTAAAAATATTTAAATTTTCAATGATAGGAGAATCAAAGTGATCGATGAAAAAAGAAGGATTAATTCTAAGGCTACACCTAATAGGAAGGTGAGACCTTAGAATTTTCCTCGGAATACAAACCCAAGAAGTGATTAACCAAATAAAAATATGAGACAATAAAATAATTATAAGTTTCATATCTAAAAAGGAGGTGATTAGAATAAAAAGTATTAGATCTAAAAATTATTAAATTAAAGAATACAAAACCATAGGGCCAAGCACGAGGTGGATTTGAGTTCACGAAAAATATGGAGAATAAAGAACACTTCTATTAATTTAGAATGTCTAATTGATTAAATAAGGAATTCTAATAATTAGACCTAAATTAATTAAAGTTGAGAAAAATAAATGTAATGATAAAAATATTATTTTATACACTTTAAAATATAAATGTAGTCATATTTTTGTTGTCAATATATGAAGATTCTTAGATATATGTTGAAACCATTGATTAGAATTAAATTTTTTCTATTGAATCTACATTATTGATACTGTGATGAATCTCCACTATAAATTTGGATTACATCAAGACTAGGCCACACCTACAATTTTATCTAGATATTATTTATTTCCACATATTATGGTCCTCTACTAGTCTTATTCCTTATATCTTTTTTCTATCTTCAACAACTACATCTAGAACAAAAGGGTGAGATACAAATGACTTTCATGATAATGTATCATTCACCTATTCAAATATTGGACACTCCAAGAAAAGATGTTGGAATAATGGAGAAATTCATAGGTACATCAATCTATCAATAAAGTCAAAAAAACTTCTATTAGAGAGAGTTGTAATGAAGAATTATTATAACGACGTTGAATAAATGAATTATAACATAATATAATACTATGGGATGACCTTGTTATAATGGAAAGGGTAAAAAACTAAGACATACTATTGAAATTCCAAGTCTCTAAATCCTATGAAATAAGACGATAAGAAAAGACAAAAATCTAAGGAGAAGAGACAAGGTGTGAATAAATCCTCAAGTATAACTAGTTAGATAAACTACATTATTTATAACAACAACCCTATTAAGTACAACATAGGAGGGCATAAAATAATGCATGAAAAAAATATGGGCCCCAAAATCCACACCTAATGAGGTACCCATGTAAAAATATATCTCTCACAAGTGGAGAAAAGGAGAAAAACCTTGTAGTAAAAACTATTCCCCAAAAGAGAGAAAAAAACATGAAAAATGTGAAGGAAGGTGGAGTCAAGAAGACCCCTTAAGGAAAAATTTATTCACCTCGATCATTGATTATAGTTGAAGATAATGGAGTGATGACAAAAATTTGTGAAGATGTTCATAACTTGCTCCTATATAGGAAAATACTCCAAGCTAAGAAAATTATCATGAGCTTCCATATGAAGTGCATGTGGATCTTAATATTCTTTGTCTACTAATGTTCCATTGGGTCTTGAGAAAATTTGATGGCACTCTAATTGTTACACCAAAGAATGGTGCGACTATCAGGAGGAAATCCAAATTCAATCAACAATTGACAAAGCCACAAAACTGCTTGGCTAGCCAAAACTACTTCTTAATACTCAATATTTGTGGATGATTATGCAATAGAATATGTATTCTTGAAGGACCATGTAGTGGGGCTAGAATCAAGGAAAAAGGAAAAACTAGAATTAGACTTCCTAATCAACATCACCAACCTAATATGAGTCAATGTAAAAAAAATCAAGAGTCTCATGATGTATAGTGAATACCAAAATGTGAGGTGTCCTAAAAATATCTCAAAACATGTTTGGTATCCTTCCAATAATTTTCATGTGGATCCAAAGAGAATTACGAGACTAGGCCAACCACAAAATAAATATTAGGATGAGAATGTGTTAGGTACAAAAGACTGCCAACCAACTACATGTACAATGTAGCATCAACTATAGGAGTGGATCAATTGGAAGACAATAGAAAACTTGAATAAAGTCGAGTGGGGTAGGCTTATAATAAAGCATACAAAATATCTAAAGTAAATTAAGAGCATACTTTTGTTGAAAAATAGAAATTCCATCTAAAGAATGAATAACCTATAAACAAGGAAAATAATGTAGAAGTCCAAGACTTGTCATATCAAAATACTCCATTAATTTTTTTTGAACAATTTGGATCATATAATATGAAATAACTATAAGAATAAAGTCATTCACATTTAACAAAAGAATCAAAAGATAATCTCCCTATCTCTAATAGTAAATAATGAGATCGAAATGACATCAAGTGAAATTGGAAGAAAGAAAGAAATGGTCCATATTCTCATACCAAGCTAGAGGGACTTTTTTGAGACCATATAATAAATGAATAAGCTTCCAAACAAGTGAAGTGTCCTACATAAAACCTAGAGTTTTATCCATATAAATCTCATCATGAAGATAATCGTGCAAGAAGGAAATATTTACATCCATATGATAAATTGGCCATACATACATGATGTAGTAGGTGAAAGTACAAGATGTTGCAAGAATGGAAGAAGTGTTGTCATTTATGTCAATCAACCAACTAGTTATCTACTAGATGCTGTTGATTGTACATGTCGAGGATATTGAGAAAATTGTATTAAAAGAAGGTTGCTAGTTCCGGTGCTTGTGAACTATGTTTTGTTGTGTGTTGATTGAGGTCTGAGAGAATTGTTGATGGTCCAAATTTATCTTTGTTGAAGTCTTATGGTTCAAGAGTTGTGTTTCCCTGGTTTTGTTGAAGTTGGTTTTGGCATTTGGAAGTATTGAGCTTAATTGATCTATGTGTTTTACACTGGTGTGGCCGACCGTGTGTCAAGCACTACTTTTGAAGTTGATGAAGCATGTTGGATCTATTATGGGTCTTGGTGAAGCATGTGTTTGGGTTTCCCTCATTCTAATTCCACCCTAGGATGTTTGGTGCCAACCTAATTTGAATTTGAAGTTGGATGGTTGACTTTGCATCTTTTCAAGGTTGGAGAAAGTGTAAATACAGGATGTGCTAAAGCGATGAAGGAAATTCAAAAGAAAAGAAGAAAGATAAGTGAAAGAGCAGATGTGACTTTGATGCTATTCTTAAAGTGTGTGACTTAAGTGTGTGGTTCAGTGTGAAGCTTAACGCTGAGTTTCTAGATGTAGTGAGCAAAAGGATAACTCTATCATTCATGCGAGTTAATTAGTGATTGTGGTGGAATCTTCATTGCATTGGGATTGTTGTATCTTTGTGACAAGTCTTCTTTGTATCTCTGTGGCAGTGAGCCCTCCAGGTTGTAGCCTATGGAAAGTGAGTTTGGACAGTGAGTCCTTATTTCAGGCAGTGAGCCTTATCTTAGGTAGTGAGCATTTTTGTAATCGGTTTTGATATTCTCGATAGTGTGAGTTAATCCTCACAGTGGATTTTCCCTCATTGGGTTTTCCACATAAATTTGGTGTTATTGTGTTTGTGCACTTGCATTTGACGGTTAATCACTTAAACAGTTTATATGTTAGTTCTGGTAATTGAATTTAAGGTTATAATTTGTGACAACTGATTCACCCCCCTCTCAGTTGTCCTATCCAACAATTGGTATTAGAGCTTGGTTCCTTGGTGAAGAGCTTAACCACTTGAGGAAGGTATAGGATGGATAACAAAATGGTCTTTGATTATCCGAGGTTTGATGGAATAAATTATGGTATCCGGAAAGTATTGATGGAAGAATATCTGGAGTATTGCGGATTTGATGTAGAGAAAGCTTACAAGAATCCCTACACTCCTCCTGCAAATGGTCCAAGTACATTTGAAAAAATTAAAGAACATGAAGTGAATAACAAGGAAAAGTTCATCTTGAAGAACAATTTGGTATACTCTAAGTTGATTAAGGTTCAAAATTTAAAGACAACTAAGGAAGTATGGGATGTTTTAGAAAGAGTGCACGATGGTGATGAAAGGGTAAAAGAGATGAAATTACAGAATTTGGAAACATAGTTTGATCTTCTACATATGTTCGAAGATGAGAATTTAGCCTATGCACAAAGATTGGATGAGGTATTGGCTGGAATGCGATCCCTTGGCACCACTGTAGATGAAACCAAAATTGTAAAGAAGGTTCTCAAAACTCTTCCTAATGCTTATAGTGAAAAGGTAAGTGCTATTGAGCAGACTATAGATTACAAGACTTGTACTAAGGATCTATTGTTAGGATTTTTGACATCTTATGAGATGAGGAAGCCAAATCTAAGAAGTGGAGGAAAAACAAAAACTGATTTTAAAGCTACAAAAACTAAAGATTAAGATGAAGAGAACTTTGAAGAAATCGAGGCTAACTTTGTAAGAAGTGTTATCTACTGAAATTGCACCCTTATCAAGTTGTAGAACTTGATACTTCAGAGAAACATGGGAACTTTTCCAGGTTGTGGGTCACCTAAAAATGGAAAAGAACCTCCGAAGAAGGCTGGCTTCCTTTGTGTTATCACCTAACTACTGATCTTTGTAAGGAAAAGGGAGAAGGAGTGCATGAAAATGAAAACTAAACCCTATGGTGATACACCAGAATATTACTTAGACTTGGAAAACTCAGGTCTCATACACTTGTACACAATGACTGAAAAACAACTTGCACAACCTGTTTCTGTGTGCTTTGCATAAGTGTTTTATAAAAAGGCCTTATTGCTTGAGCTTCTAGGAGGAAAAGACTTCACAGCTAAAAGCAACTTGCAATTTTGACACAAATTATAACCTGCAAACATCACACTTCTCTGCAAAAAGGTACTAAAGCCATGAGACAAAATTAAGGGAAACGAATACTATCTCACAATAACTTAATCAATCATGTGAAAATACACAATATTGCAGTAACAAGAAGACAAAAATACTCCATTCAGCGATGCCCAAGGTCTGTGCTGTATTCCATGTCTAAGTAAATTACAAAACTTTGCAAAATTCTGCCAAAGGATCCAAAAGTCACTAAGTACAGAAAATGCCAATTGAGAACTCCTTACAAAGAGGCCAAAATGCCATATATACAACAAAAAAATAAAAAGTGTCAGCCCCTTCCCTAGGGTTTACAAAAAATGAGTCGGTTCCTGAACACATCGCCCCTCAGATCTTTTGGACTAAAGTTAATGCTGCATTCAATCTGCCTCCCCCGTGTCCATGTCGGTGAAGGATCGCTCCAAGGATGGTCTTTTAGATCTTTTGCAACCATCGCATTAACTTCTGGCCTCCGTGTCCACCCTCGAACTTCCTTGCAGAGCTGCTTTGAATGTTCTGAAGCACTATCATTAATGTCGATCTACCTTTGCCAATAGACATCACAGCTGTCCTTGAGACTCGCGGTTTCTTCCCTTTCGGCTTTCTTCTTGCTCTAGATCCTTCTGCAAGTTGGCCCCCTTGAGAGACAGCATCCGACTCTCATGTTAGATCCGAACACCATTGTTCACCGAGCCGATTGATCACCTTCGATCTCAGAGTAGATCGATGTCGTTTACAGTCTGTTGATCTTCTTCACACCGGTCAAACTGCCCTGGTTCGCCTTCAGCCTCCACTAATTGGTTGAATAGACACCACGTAGGATCTTCACGCAGTCAAAAGTTCTTCAAACAGAATCGCATGTCGGTGAGACACTAGCCGTGTCTCCCCAATGCGATTATACTTCACAGCAGCAATCGGCATAGCTTAGAACTGTCGGCAAGAGGTCATACCAAGCTGCAAAAGTTATATCGATATCCAAAATTGTCACCTAGACTATCGCTATCGGCCAAACATTATAGCGAGTCCTCAAGAATCATATCGTTGTGCTCCTCCGTTGGCAATACACCCGCACTCGGCAAGACATCATTCAGTCGGTAGGAGGTCATAGCGGGTTCCCATTAGTCACATCGAAGACTGAAACCATCGGCGAGACTCTTCAGTCGGCAAGACCTCATATCGAAGACAAACCATTCGGCCAGGAGTCTTACCGATATCCATATACCCTTTCGGCGAGACCACCACGAGTCGGCGAGACATTACACCGAAGTCAAAACATTACACCAAAGGCAATTCATCCTTTCGTGAGATCATGGATTCTAGAATCTTTCGGCGAGACATCACTTGGTTGGAAAAACATCCCGCCAAGCTCATTTCATTTCGGCGAGACTCCAGCGAGTCGGCAAGACCCTACACCGAAGGCACAAACCTTCAGCGAGACCACGATCAATCGGCAGGAGGTCATAGCGAGCGAGACTTCCTTTCCCCGAGCTCAACTATTTCAGCAAGAGTCCACCCTGTCGGCAAGACATCATACCGATGGCACCTCCTTTCGGCGAGACCACCAGCAGTCGGCAAGACATCTCCCCGAGCTCAACTTCTTCGGCGGGACTTCCTCTAGTCGGCGAGACATCACACCGAGGGTAAACCATTCTCCCCAACGCCGGCCTTGTGAACAACCGTCGGCGGGAGGTCTCGGTCGGAAAGAGATAGAAAACTTCATGGCGACTCAAAATGTCTCGACGACCTGAGGATTTCAAATGAATATAACACATTGCTAGTTGGCAAGACATTCAGCTGGTCTTAGCGACTTCTTCTTTGAGGAGTTTTATGCCAAATCCGACTGAGGCATACTTTCTAACAGACTTCCTTGTGAAATAGTATTAGATGTATGATTTAACCCTGCAAAACAATGCCTCCATTAGTTCTCAAATGCATCAAATGAAGACCTTCCCAATGAAAACTGAACACCTACACACTGGGCTCAACCCTTATGGGAGCCACATTTAATCCACGCATTTAATTT